>JANIJG010024679.1:65774-91971 GCA_024611175.1 Megaceryle torquata
TGAGGGTGTCCCTGCTCACTGCAGGGGGGCTGGACTAGATGACCTTCAGAGGTCCCTTCCAGCCCTAGCCATTCTATTATTCTATGACTTTTCCTGCCCTTGGAGGGCCTGAGTGTATTATCTTCTCCCTAGCTCTGGCTTCACTCCTGCTACATATAAGGATGGACAGAGCTCAAGGTGAGGGAGGCTGATGCTGAGGTCCAGCTTAGCCAGAGTGAAAAACACCAGAGATGGATGCAGTTGTGAGGTCAAAAGGACATCACACCAGCAACAAGGAAAGAGCCACATTCAGAGGTCCTTCTGACACGAGCAGTGTCCAAATGTGGTGTGTTCCCTGACTTTGCTGAAGAGATCCAGAGGGGTGGGGGAGTGACTGAAGTGGGATGGCAGTTTTTGTCCTCCCATAAGACCTGCTTGCTTTTTTCCAGCACTGATCTCCTCACAGGGAACGGAGACAGTACAAGTTGCTTGCCTGTCTCCCTTCTTAAGTAAGGGGTGTGGATGCAAGGTGTCCACTCTGGGCTGGTGTCTGGATCTCACCTGCTTAAATCTTGACCACTGTGACCTTGCTTGCATTATGTCTCCTAAAGGCAATTTCCTAAATTGTACCAAAGAAGGGTGGATCTCAGAACAACTTCACCCCAAC
This sequence comes from Megaceryle torquata, assembly GCA_024611175.1. NCBI lineage: Eukaryota > Metazoa > Chordata > Aves > Coraciiformes > Cerylidae > Megaceryle > Megaceryle torquata. Next base: position 66,421 of record JANIJG010024679.1, read on the forward strand.
AGAGGCACAAGGACAAGCCATGTCCTGCCATCAAGCTTCCCCACAAAGCCACAGGTAGAGTGAGGACAGCTCTTACCTTGAGCCCTTGGAGTCCTCCAAAGTTTTTACCCTCTGTGGAGATGGAGGTCCAATGAGCACAGCAGATTGCTCAGCAGGGTTATTGGGGTTGGGAGGAACCCCCCAAAAGAGAAATCTGATGTGTTCATTGGTGTTACACAGAGCTGAACTATTCATTGGAAATGTGTAAGCAAAAATTAGACATTTTTTTCTCAGCAGGAGCTTGGTAGCTGGGAGGTCCAGGGAAAAGTGCTCTCTACTGTGCAAGCACTTTTAAGCAAGCCTGCCTTGATGTTGATGTAGAAACCGAGAGCTGCCATGGTGTTTCAGGACCTGGGTCTGCAGGCAAAGAAATGAGTACTTGGGTATTTTTTTGTTTGATTGTTTCATCTAGCTCCAAAGTGTGGGGAGCAGGGCTCATATCTGTGAGAGTCATGGGAAAAAAAGCTCTGTGCTGAGTAAACTGTGTACTAGCTGGGAGGGGGGGGGGAAGAAAAAAAGAAAAAAGCAGTGCACTGAAAGTTTGATGTGATCAAATAAAAACACATCATTGTGCCACTCAGACTGTGAATGAGGTAAAATAATTAAAAGTTTGAACAAAGCACTTTCCAATTCCCTTCTGCTCTTCTCCCTTAGGCATTTGATACATTGCTTCATCTTAACAAGGGAAACATGCTTAATTTGAGCCTGGATTCAAATCACCTGAGCCCCAATCGAAAAGTAAATGCAAAGTCAAATCAATTTCATGTAAAGCTGAGTACAGACATCTACTGGGAATTGCAGCCACTGCCAGCAATTATCACAGTTGTGATGGTTATTTCCAGAGACACGTTATAGTTTGTTTTTGCAGGCTGCACTTCATAACACACAAACTTGAAAATTACCTTTTACGCTTCACCCCTGAAATGGTATTAATTCACTCAAAAAAACCTAAAGAATCCATCAATATCTGAAAGCTTAGAGCTTGCCAAATACCCTTATTTTACATTCAAAATATTTCTATGTGAAAGGTACCTCCAATTTAATTGAATTTTCAGAAGTCTCTCAGGGGCTTCCTCTAATTGTCTCTAGATAACACAAGTCAGTAGTTCTCTTTTTCACTTCTGTAGCCACTGCCTCTCTGTTGGGGGACAAGGTCTGCAGCAGAAAATTCCTGCACTGATGACATGACTTCACTGACTGGCTCATGACTCACAGGGAAGGTTTTGCATAAACCACCTGTGAAATCCATCCCAGGCCACCCAGCATCCTCTTTAACCTTCTGAGGCCCCTGTCCAGCAAACATATGCCCTTCAGAGAAGTATTTATTGCTGAAGAAACTTATCAAAGAGTCCACAACACAGTGCTGGAGGAGAAAAGTCAAATCTTTTATTGCCACTTGCTTGCCTACAGAAGGGATGTCCAGACCAGCCTCACTGATGCCTCTTCAGATGGAGCTGCCTCCATCTGTGCTAGAGGGCTGGTTCCTCTCTGCAGGCTGCTCCTGTGCCAAGGGTATGAAGCTGTGAGAGGGGTTTGGGTTTGATCCATCCTAAGCAAAGCGGGCAGGAAACACTCACTTTACTCATTACTGGTCTATAGAATTGGGACCACAGGTAGGAATTGATGACCTACATCTTTGGAGAGCTCTGAGCAGCTCCAAGGAGAAGCTGGCTACCTGCCTTCTGTCAAATTCCTATTTGCCTGTTAATGAAGATACTTTTCACAGAAATCTGAATATTTAAAATAACATTTCAGCCTCATGAAACATGTGAGGCTGAGAATCAGTGGAGAGAAGCAACAACCTGTGAGCTAAATGACCTGTCATATTCTGGGAGAAGCAAACAGCTGAGACGAAGAGCCTGCAAACAACGTTGTGGCTCAGCAAGTCCATGCATAGTTCAGGAAAAAAAAAAAAGTATATCCAATGATAAGTATGAGCCTTTTGCAATAATCAAGACCAGGTTAAAGAATCTGTGGCCCAAGAAGCAGTTTGTATCATGTATTCATGCTGAATATTTCAACCAGCTCTAACGTCAGTTATACATTTGCCACTAAATATACTTTTTCTAGTGAGTGGCAACAAAAAACTGCTAACAGCTTGCTTGGGAAGGGGCTGTGCTTTGGTTGGTGGACTTGTACCTACAGACAACTGTTTACATCCAGCTACATTATTCAGGTATGTTTCTGAGATAGGCATCTTTGTAATAAATGGCACCCTGAGTTTTCTTAACTGGGGATACTATCTTGAAAGTAACAGCTTGTGATTTTATTTAAATTACTTTAGCAGCACAAAATTTGGCCAAATCTGTTTATGGATTGAGGCGGATTCAGGACTACTGAGGTCAGGAAGAGTTCAAGTTCATACATAATGTATGGCATGTTTTAATAAGGCTCCTTTCATACTTCTGTTTGTCTGCCCACCTTTGCATGAAGCTGTAAAGCCACAGGCAGCGCTGTTTAAAATTAAAAAGGCACAACTGAACCCCTCACCCTGTGCACTTTTAAAGTTAGGTCTGTTTTCCAGGTCACTCCATCAGCCCCATGGCAGCTGCGCGAGGCAGTGCGGGAACGCCTGCCCTCCCAGCTAATTATCCAGCTCTTTGTTTCAGCTCTTCTGTTTGCTCAGGGCATGTCAACCGTGGGAAATTCCTGCCTCTGCTGGGAAGTTGCTGATGGTGGAGCAACAACTTTTTTTACATAGATTAGGCCTTTAAAAGTGGTTACTAATACCCACTAACATGGATGGACACTTTCTGCTATACATTGCTTTGCTCTCTTTCCCAGCTATTAAGGAATGCAGCATCATGAGAGCCAGTTCTGCAAGATGCTGAGCCTTTGGCTGTCATCCAGCAAAAACTTAAATATAGGGATAGTCCCATTTACTTCAGCTGGTTGGAATGAGCCCTTAGGCCCAGATCCTCAAAGGCATCTGGGCAACTGGCTCCTGAGGTCTGGACTTAGGGTCTGTTTGCACGTGTGATATATTTGGTTCTTGTGACAGGGGCTGTTTAATCAAACAGCTCTTCCCTTTGGCTGTCCTCTTTTTGCAAGATATGGATTCACAGTTTTCATAGCTGGGACTGGGGACTACAGAACTGTATGTGCTGATTTGAGTTTCTCGCTCACAGAAATGTGTCCAGAAATCCTATTTATGAACATATGAAGCAATATACTGAGCATAAGTCAGTGTTCCAGCAGAAGCTCCAGCTTCACAGTCCTCTTCCCAGGTACAAGGTAGCTATTGTCATCCTGTTTTTTGAAGTGAGTGAACGAGTGCTGAGGACCCTATATAGCTCATCAAAGGTCATAACAGTGGGTCAGAAGTTGTGCCAGAAAAGGAAAAATCAGATTTCCCAAGCCATTAGACAGCACAGCTCCTCCTGCAGGTGAGAAGAGGGGGACGAGCACTGGCCCATTTTCCAGACAGGCTCTTTTTCCCATAGCTGGCAGATGGGAATGTGGTAAGTTCCACGGGTGCAGGCACAGTGCAGGTGCCACTCTGAAAAAGTTTGTGCAGGTGCACTTTTCTGTAATAACTGAAACTAAATTTGAAGATGGGCATGCTTTGAAACCTCTGAATCTGGATCCCCACCCTAGCTTTAAGCTGAAGTCATATCAAGCTGAGAATCCCCCTTCTCTCCCCACTTACTTTCACCAGAGGAAGTTTGAATTTTCAGGCTACAGTAGACAAATGTGCTGTGGTCAGGCTCAGACCCTGCAGACCAGGACTCCAGCACGTGTGACAGCTCACGTTGTAGAGCAGCTTAAAAACAGCCTTCCTCTGCCATCCACTCGGAAAGGCAGTATTGCAGAAGAGCGAGTGTCTGGCTGTGCTGTCGGATTTATAGCTGGGTAAACACAGAGGCTGCGGTAGACGGGCTTGTATTTGTTTCACTTCCTTAAGATGCAGTTACATGCCAAATATATGTAGTTGCATCAACATACCAGAAGTATGCCAAATTAAAACACTTTGAATTTCTTTTACACCAATTACATGATTTCTTTTGCACCAGAGGATATTCCAGACTCTCTTGGCAGAAGGTGCTTCCAGCAAGCAGCTCTGGGTGCATGTACAAATATCAGATGCAGATATTTTTATGACATTTAGGGTAGGATTCAGCTTTACTTTTAGGCACCTCAAGCCTAAATGTATGGCTGTTTATTTGCAATCTTGATATCAAGGCTCCCATTCTAGTTGCTGGAGGTCAGGGACTCCTTTGCCTAAACATAGGCTACAAAACCTATTCGAGATGCCCTAGTGTGTCCCCACCTCACCTTTAGCTGCTGCTCCAAAAGGTCATGGGTGTCCCTTAGCTCCTCTGCTACGTGGGAGTGTCCCAGATGGCCCTGCTTGTCCATCTGTGGGTGATCTTCTATCTTCATTTACATTCATTTTGTGTTTGCTATACTTACAGATCCTGTCATTACACATCCCTCATGAACCTGCTGTTTTCACATCACACAGCTTCTTCCATTCCTCCTTAGCCAGCAAATGCACTTTGGGGACAGATTCAACATAACTAAGCATTATACGCAAAGTGGGATAAAAAATGGAAATGATACTCCATCTCTGCAGTTTTGACAGCAAAGCTGGGAAGCAAAAATGTAAAGTCTTCACAAGAGAGTTCTGTAGACAATTAATTGCATACCAAGAGCCTTCTTGAAACTTTTTTCCATCTGGAGTGTCTTACTGATGCCGGACTGCTGGCTCCTTGGGAGGTCACAGATGAAGAATGCGAAGCCAGAGACAAACTTCTCACCCTGGCAAGTGACTGCAGGGAGGCTTAGGGCACACTGAAGCCAGGAGGTGAGGAGGAGCAGGAACACATCCCTGTTCTTGACACCCTCAATGGAGCTGGCTGGTATGTTCCCTTGCCTCTGGAGTCAGTTGCCTCTTCATGCCATCCTGTGGGATGAGCTGCTCAGTGATGCTCTCAGAGGCATCATCTCTCTGCCTGCCTACCCTCAGCAGGCAGCTGCAAGGTCTCACTGAAGCCCAGGGTACCAGTGGTCTGGTCACTAACCATTCAGAAGGGATCAAAGAGGATACAAGGCTTCATTTCTGCCAATGGGCAAGGAGCAGGGAGCTGGGCTGACAGGTCCCCTGTGCAAGCCTATAGCAACATTTTCAGCCTAGCACCAGGGAAACATAACTTACCCCTTGCCAGGAGCTGCCTGTGCTGAGTTGCTCCTGAGACATGAAAAGGGCTGGAGATGTTTGACTTAGTAAATGAAGCTTGATGATAGCATTGCTGTCTATGAGATCACCACGACAAAAACCTGGAAAGGAGAAAAACTGTTTAACCTGGAGATAATATTAGCCCAATAACAAGTGGATATAAACCAGCAGTGAGTTTAGTCTGTTCACCAATACAGGAGGAGTCTTTCAGCAGGAGCAGGACACTGTTTAAAACCAGACATTCATCAGGGTATGGTAGGCAGTGTTTGATGTTTTGGCTATAAAAAGGACCCAGCTCAGTGACCCAGCAGGTCCCTTGTAGCCTGCACTTCCGGAGCTTTAACGTCAAAAAGGCACCTCAAGACACATAGCATGCATCTTTAAAGTAAACTTCTCAGATTGCATTAGATAGCAGCTGCCCATCCAACACAGGGATGTGTGAGAGCGAGTCTTCATACTGACAGTCCTTGTAGACAGATATTGAATGCTAAACCTCCCAGAGCCCAAAGCTCAATCAACCGTCCTCTACCACATCATGTGATTTAATCATACTTTTCCATTTCTGCTTTCTAATGCCAAAAGATCAGTGTAGCACAGACATTGGCTTGTTTAATGTAAAGATGTCTTTACGTCCTAATGATGATTCAACAAACACTGACACCAAGTTTTCCTTGCTCAAAAAAGCTGAGCCCATCAGTTGAGTATCATGTTTGTTAAAAGCTATGTATGTTTTAACTACTTCCCTAAGCAAAGACCAGCTACATTCTGGCTTCCAATTAAAGAGGCAATAAAAAAGATTAAATGCCACACAACAGCATTTCCATACTTTTATTTAGTTACTACTTCTACACCACCTATCCCTGTGTTTGCTTGTCCTGACAGTCTAGTGGAAAAGAGGGTGTGGGACCAGGAAGGGGAGAGGCCAGAGGCAGGTTAATAGTGACTTTCTGAAATCTTTGTTGATTTGAGAGTGGTGAGACTACAGCCTAAGATGCCTGTAAAATGTCAGTGTGACAGGGAGTTGCAGACACTTCAGGCAACACTGGGATGAAGTTTCAAGGCTTTAATTTACTGAACCAGGCCCCAATGAACACGATCAGCAGGCAGGGAAGAGAAAAACAGTGTAAGGAAGATTTCATCTTGAACTCTTGCTTAAAAGCGGTCAGACTCTGAATCCTGTTTATTCACACAATAAACTTTAATCCACCTCTTAATTTCCTTGCACATCTCCTCTGCAGGGTGCTGGATGCATGGGAAGTTGTGCTAATCATGAATCCAAAATTTGCAGCCAGTACTTACTTCTGTCTCTAGGTTTCACCTTTACACAGTCCTGAAGTGAAAAGCTGACTATGTGTAAACCTCCCTGGAGGAATGAGACACCAGCACAGACAAAGGAAATACTGAAATTCTGAGTAAAGGATGTTATGAGTTTCCTTCTGTTCCATTGCTTGAATAACTGGGCACCCTCTTAAATCTCCTCTCACAATCTCATGCTTCTTAAAAGGGGCCAGTGCTCAGTGCTGAAAACCAGCCCTGGCTTGTTTTCAACCACTCTGATTACATTCTACAAGGCAAGCTGAGGACAGAGTGTGAGGCTGCACTTCCTTTCAAACTGTAAGCATCAGCAAGTGAAAACAGTCAGTTTTGGTTCTGGTCATACACATTGCAGCTCATTAGGACCCTCTTCTATGTTAAAGAATGAATTTCCTCTCCTGGGGAAGGCTTGTCCCTGTCTCTTGGACACAATGTGCACTTGTGGCCAAGAGGGACAGTGGTATCCTGGAGTGCATTAAGGAAGCTGTGTCCAGCAGGTCTAGGGAGGTTCTCTCCCTCTCTGTTCTGCCCTACTGAGACCACACCTGGAATACTGGACAGTTTTAGGCTTCCCAATTCAAGAGAGACAGGCATCTACTGGAGAGTCCAACAGAGAGATATGAGGATGATTAAGGGAATTGAACATCTCTACTATGAAGAAAGGCTCATTTAGTCCTGAGAAGTGAAGTCTGAGAGGGGATCTTATTAATATCTATAAATATCTGAGGGGTGAGTGTCAAGTGGAAGGGGTCAGTCTCTTTTTTGTGGTGCCCAGTAATAGGAAAAGTAATAATGGATATAAGCTAAAACATAGGAAGTTCCACCTCAACATGAGGAGAAACTTCTTTACTGTGAGGGTGATGAAGCACTTGAATGGGATGCCTGGAGAGGTTGTGCAGTCTCCTTCTCTAGACAGTTTCAAAACCTGCCTGGATGCATTCCTGTGTGACCTGTCCTAGGTGATCCTGCTTTGTCAGAATGGTGATCTCCAGAGGCTCCTTCCAACCCCTAATATTCTATGATTCTATTCCATGCAAAGCTGGTCCTGATTATGCCCATATGCAGATCCTCTTATTCCAGCAAAAGTACCTTAATTGACTTGCAAAGGAGGAAGGCTCTTCTCTCTGGAGCCAGAGTGTATCTCCATATGCCTTTCTGTTCATTAAGGAGGCCAGGAATGCATCTGAACAGTCAGACTAGCTGACCGGGGACAGTCTGTACCTATGCTACCAGAGTGGGCTATTGGCCTCCAAAACAAGGTAACTGCTTATTGGGAGTGGTGAGAAGAAAGGTGAAGTGCTGAATGCTTGTCCAGGGAGGCATCCTGCATTAGCAGAGGGCTCAGAATGCACACCAACACTGCTCTGTAGAAATGGTCTCATCCCTGCATCCCAGACTTCGGTGCTGATGGAGGATGCAGGCTGTTTGCCTCGGTCCATCCCAGAAAAGTACCAGCTGCTTTCCTGGCTGTCTTTCCAGCCTGAGCATATGATACCTTCCCATGTGCCTGTCACCCAACTGAGAAGTGTGTGGCAAACTACGCGAACACACCGTGCTTTCACTGCAGCCACATTTCACAGGCTCAGCAGTGCTTGGTGAAAGGGCTGTTTATGAGGATAGGGGAGGGCTGGACACCATGGTGAAGAATCCCTGTTCCCACATCAAACCTGATAAGATGTCAGCAGTAATGTGACATATCTCCCCAGCAAGGTTGAACTGCAGAGTGACATCTCTCCTGTGCCATCTTTTCCAGTGCAATCCGCTTCATAAAACATTTCCATGGAGTAGGCTTCTACCAGGGCTCCTTCAATGTTTTGAAAACACAAGGCACTGCATTGGCACAGCTGTCTTGGGAGTGAGCCTCTGGATGGCCTGAGGACTTTTGTCTCCGTTATGTTGTTTTGAATTTTCCTGTGATTCATCTGAAAAGAGCATGTTTCAGGAATGTTTCTACACATAGTGTATCATATTGATCAATTCCTGCAATTAGATAATTTGCCCAGTGATTTTACCCATTTTCTCTTTCCACCACCCTTGGCCAGGTGGATGGGAGTCTCTCAAGATACACCTGGTTGCTCCTGAAAGCAGTGAAGTCATGCAGTAGGAGGTAATGTCCTTTCTGAGTCTTGGGGTTGGACTCAAAGATCTCCAAGGTCCCTTCCAACCCCTGACACCCTGTGATCCTGTGATCCTGTGATCCTGAGAGAGCTTTCATCTCATATCCCAGACTGGTGCCAGCGAGCATTACACATTCATTGGAGCTTACTTTGTCCTCCACAACACTGAATGGGATTTTTCAAGGTCCCTTTGTGACAGCTGAGCATCTGCATTGCTTCAAAGCTTGTGGGAATTGGGAACCAGACTGCCATGGACACCTTCAAATATCTAACCCATAACCAGCATGTAAGATAGGTGTAAAGCATAAGGAAGATTTAACACTGCTGTTACCCACTGAGAAAAGGCAAGCTGCACCTTCCCTCTCCAGACACCTCCTGTCACCACTGTTATTCTAAATCAGGCCTCATTCAGGCCTGAATCTTGACTTGGTGGAGCCTTCTCTTTTCTGTGCTCCAAATAGTCATGTCTCATTCAGATCCTGCTTTCCTTCATAGCACATCCAAATTTCAGCACTGCCTTCAACCAGCACAGCCAAAACCTGGCCAGGCTCTCCCCAGCTCACACTTTCATGACCTCTTTAGTCTTTCTCAGATGTCTTTCAAAATTCAACTCTTGTCACTGTTTTCCAGTGCCCACTCATTCTGAGAAAAATAACTCCCACACCCCATTTGTGAAAACATCTTTGGAGCAAACAGAGAAACATGTTCAATTGTTTATTTTTTCCATTCCCACAGTGCTGAGGATTTAAGTGTTGCATTGCAACATTATACCTGGAAATGTCACATTGGCAATTAGGATTTTGAGTGACAAAGCCAAGCCAGTCCGGTTCTGCTGTGCCTTGAAAGATGAGCTTCTGGGTACAGGAGCAGAGGGAGCAGCAGGGTGATGTAAGTATCCTCTTCTGAGAGAGCCAAATTAAAATACAGAAACACTCAGGATATGTACAGAAACAATGTCCATCCTCCAGTCACCTGGTGACATCTGAGTCTGCTCTTGCTTCTCCCTTCTTTGCTAAGGGACTTGGAGAAAATGTTTCCTAGAATGGCTCATGGAAGAAGGAGTCACTTCTGATTTGAGAAATAGCATCACAAGGGGCAAAGCTTAGACTGCAGGGAGGAATGTGACAGTCAATGCCTGTGGCTCCCAGGAATGGACAGGAAACCCCTACTGCTCCTAACAAACATTTAAACAATCCCAGATGAATGGAGAAGAATCTCATGGAGGCAGGTAGAGGCCTGGTGTTGGGACCCACCACTGCTCCATGCCTCAAGTGATCCCCAGGTCCCAAAGCACCATCATTGGCATCCCCTCACCCATTTGGTCATTCCCAAAATCTCCCAGGGCATGGCTTCCAGAGGAGACTGGAGCATCCCCTGGCTTCCCCTCGTCAGTGGGCAACCTGGGCAGAGTGTGGGTGAGCCTCCAACCTGTGCTTCCCACCTCCAGGGTCAATGTCCCAATCCACAGACCAGCAGCAGAAAGATGGGAGCCAACCCTAGGCCACATAGAGATGGGGTCCAACCCTAGGCAAATGACAGAGATGGGGTCCAGCCCTTCCATCTTGACCCTTCTGGAAGAAATAGCCCAGGAGAAGAGCCACAAGAACCTTTGGGGTAGAGGATATGGGCCTGGAGCACATCTAGAGGTTCATAGGACTCAGGTAAGGAAATGTCTGATTTGTTAGTCTTAATAAGGTGACAAATTCTTTTACATCCAACTGAGGCATACCATACATTTGAACAAAAGCTCTGTACAGGTGCATGAGTTAATTTATATTTTCTCTTTTGATCTGGCCTTTCATCCTAGAACATTTAAAGATACAGACTACATACCAGGTTGGACATCATCTTCTTGAGAAGGATTAGAAATCCAAAATAGGACTTGGAGTCCATCTAGGCCCTATTTTTCCAAACTCAAAGTTAGCTGTAAGCTTTGTATAAGATCTGCAATGGCTAACAGTTGGCACAATTTTACTTCATGTTATATCAGCAGAGGATGACAGTCTTCACGAGGACATGAACTCTCTACTTAACTGCGTAGGGCAATCTTCCTGCTCCTTGCAGGACACAGCCCAAACCATTACAAAGTATGACTCCCTGCAGCCTACTTGTAGAAATATGACAAAGAAAATGAAAACACACTCTGTAAAGGCACAGCACTATCAGCCCTAAGACACACTCCAGGTACCATTTCCCTGCACTTCCAAGGCTTTCAGCACCTAGTACCCAAAGACTTGCACTTAAGATGGAGATGAGAGCTCAATCAGCTTCTCCTTCCCCTTCTTGATGCCAAGGTAGCTCTCCTACATCCCTGATGAGAAGGGGATCATTGTGATGGAGGTATAGTGAGGCAATGGGCAGACATGTCTTCACAGCTTCATGAGAGCACTCAGGAGTTCAATAAACACTTTTAATTTTAAGTGTTTCTCTGTGCATTCTGCTTTTGGCTCAGCTATTGTGTTGGTAATTACTGTATTGCCTCACCCTTGGCTCCCAGCCTTGTGTTATCACACTGAGCAAGTCTTTGGGAGCATCTTTAGCAGGCTAACTGTTTATTGCTTCACTAGAGTCACCAGCTGGAGGACTCTATGAAAGCTCATTCCTCTACTCTGAGACCATGTCTTACTTTTATGTTTGCTGCTGTAGAGTCAGAAAGCTCTTATGGAGTCTTCTTTGGAGGGACAGGGTAGAAGGTGCACACTGCCTGGAAACTGAAGAGAAAGATGCATGAGAAGGATGGGTGTGAAATATAAAAGGAGTGCCCAGTTGCCTGTAGGAACTTGGGAGCCATGCAGTTATGGTCTGGCCAGAAGGAGGGTAGTATGTACTTATATAAAAATCATTGAATCATTTTAATCATGTTTACGACTTTTTAGGACACACTGTACTGGTCTGCAAAACTTGGCTTTCCTGTTTTAGATCTCTCTCTATCTCTTTATTCAAAAACAACTCTACAACCTGCGCCCTTGTGCTCATTCAAGGAATGCTGCCAAGCTGCCTGTTTGCTTTGCTCACTGCTTCCCATAGGGACCACAGTACTGGCTCCTTACCTCAGAACAGTGTTGGAAGTGCACCTCCAGTAGACGGTAGTGTCCATCAAGTCTGCCAGAGAGGATTTTGCAATGGAGAATAACTTCTGGCTCTCAGTCGCTTCGTGTTCTACCACAATTTCCTGCAGTATAACCAAACAGTCTTTCACTTAAACAGTAATGAGATCATGCTGTCACAAACAGACATGCATCTGTAATCGGTACAAAAAGCAGCACTCTCTCATAAACCAGAGCTGCATACTGACCACACATGAAAGTGTGCTCCAGGCTCTGGACTTGCTGCCCAGCTCACAAGAGGATGGTATTTCAAGGTGTCATTGTTAATCCATAAATATTGAAATGGTTGGAGGGATGGCATTGCCCCACACCATCCTGCTGCAACTTTGACAAAGAAGAGCACGTGAGCAAGCACTACTTACTACAGACACGTGCGAGTCCCTGGCAGATGTTTCCCAGGAAGAAGCCAAGGCAGGTTAAGTTCAGTGCTGACACCATCCCTTCTCTCAAAGAGTCCATATCTGGGATATATAGGGCACTTTGCAAAACACGTTTCTTTTTCAAGCTTTTGCCTGTGCTGCGGATTCTCTAACTGTTGTGATGGTCATTTCTTATTCTGCGGGTTTTGATTGCAAATAACTAAAAAATAAAGAAATTTAAATCGTGGGGCTTTTATTGTATGTCAGATAGCCAGAAAACCCAGTCGAGTCATTCTAAATATACTGGCATATCTGGAATAAATCCATGGCAATCAATACTTGAGTGGAAGTTGGTCATTTCCTTACAAGCTGTGCCTTTTCAACTTTATCAGTGATAATACCAATGTCCTCCTACATAGCAGGATTTGTCTGACAGTGCTTTCAGGGGTGTTGTAACAATAAGGTATTACGTAGGGTTTAAAAAAAGAATTTTGATCCTAATCTCAGAAGCACAGGTGAACTTTTCTCTGGGCTTTGCTTTGACATTACAGTGCAGGTCACAATCTGGCCCCAGCATCATTTCTGCAACTATATCAGCCTACAAGCATTTCTGCATTTATCGGAGGGAAAAATATAGGTTGGAAGGGACCCTTGGAGATCTTCTGGCCCCACCTCCCTGTAGGGCTAGAATCAGAGTTTAGACTGTGCTCACATGGTAACCACTGAGATGTTTTAGGTGGACTTCAAGGAAGAGAACACCAGTACTTAAGAGGAATCCAAGGGCAAACAAAATATTGTATTGAGTTCTCTGGCCAGCAAGGAAGCAGGCTGATGGTGAGGGAACTGAGAGGAGGGATAGGTGTCTGTCCATACTTAATGTATAAGATGTGTATAAGACGTGCTGCCTGTGTCAGCACTAAACCTTCAAGCATCCAAGTGATATCCAGGGACGATATTGGCACCCCAGTATATGGATGTATATTTGTACCTCTTCCCTGTACTTGGAAGGGAGATGTTAAAGCTGAGTTTCTCCAAATTAGAGTTCACACATTGAGCAAGGATTCAGGCAAGCAGAACTGCTGAGAAGTGGGGTGTCTCTGAAATCTCACCTTTGTCTTGAATTCAGGTTTGTTGGTAAGGCTGAGCCTCTTCATTTCTTACATCCCCTGTGAGGACATGGAGACAGGAAGCTTTTTTTTAACAGCATGGGTCAGAAAACATGACCATGAAGAAGGAGACATGAATTCTAGACAGCCTGGAGGCTTTGAACCTACAGCTCTCACATCATATGGCAAACTGTGACTGGTGGAGAGAGGTAACCTGGGGTGCTGTGGCCAGACCATGATTAAATAAGAAGGAACCCAGGACTGCAGACCAGACATGGACTAGAGAGATGTGGGATTTCTCAGGGGAAGGGAGTCCAGGAATGGCTTCTTATTCAGTATTAAAAAGCCTGTGCATAAGCACTGCCTGGAAGCTGGGTGGAAGGGAAGCACTGTGCTCACCATGCCAGTGCTGCTCTGCCTGCTGTAACGCTGCCTGAAAAGATCTCTGCAGCAGGGAACAAGCAAGTGGCTCCTCCTGGCATTGTGCTGTCTTCCTGGCACCTGCTTCACCTTGCCCAGAGGTGGTGGGGGGTTTCTGCCCACAGACATGCAGACTAGCTCTACTTGGTGTTTCTGGAGCATGGTAGAGTGTACATAGACATTGGGGGTAGTCTCTAGGGCATTACAGTAAATAAAGCCAAGTGACACTTATCCTACCCATCAAAACAAAGTGGAGAAGCAGAAAAGGTTTATGTGAGAGCTAATAGGACAGCTGTTGAGCAAGTGATGAAACATGCTGACAGATATAGAGAACTTACCTGAAACATCTATGACAAGAACATCCCCATCCTAGGGCAAGTTGGGTCACTCTTCAGGTTATGTTCACTTTTAATGAGCTGTTACAGTTTTGGGGTTTTTTTATAAAGACTAAGAGATCAATAGGTTGCCTACAGCAATGGCTTGCATCTATTTATAATGCTATCTATAATATGTGTAACATGTTTAACATATCCATACATGTTCATAACACACATTAATCATCAGATAAGGCTCTATAAACTACCTGTGCACAGAGCCTCACCATAAAGCATGATGGCAAACTATTTAAGTACAGTCTAACTTGGAGTGCCTTGATCAATTTAAGTCACGTTCACGCTTCTCACATGTTTCATCCATATTAGGGATAAGGTCTTCAGGGATTCAGTCCTTCTGAGGCAAAATAAATGTCTAATATTTTTTAGGTTTTGAAGATTATAGAGAGAGTCACCTTGACTTCTCTGCAGACACTGTATCCCATTATTCCTCACTGTGTTTTCTATTACCTTTCTTGTACTATAGGGAGGATCTCATACAAAGAAAACTAGATTTTTATAAAATGGCTATGCAGTGAAATACAGATGTGTTTATTGATAATGTTGTAGCCTTGTTAGTTTAAGGACCTAGACGAGACACATTTTATCGGTAGAAACAATTATTTTTTATTGGGTCAACTTCTTGGTCTTTACAACATTTTCTGTAGTTGGATTATTTCTCAGACACAAGAGCCTTTCTCCAGGTTCCTGTTTGCACTGCTCCTCTGGGGCATGGCACATGCCAGGATGTGCTGCCAGGTGCCCACTGCAGTTTTGTCTGAGTGTGGTGTGGTGCAGCATTGTTTTTCATCCGTACCTGCTCATCAATCTTTCAAGGAATCACCCTTGCATTTTAAAAAAGGATGTGGCAGAGTGTGCTGCCCAAACTGCACCACAAGAAGTGAGGGCAGGTGAGCTGGGGGATGAGGGTGATGGTGAGGGACAAGGCACTGCCCTCCCCTGAAGAGCAGAACAGGGATGGAGATGGTGACTAGGATCTGGCACAGCCCAGCAACATGTGTCCCCACCTGTATGCTGCTGGTGGAAATATGACCGTGACTCCTGTTCCTGGTGCCCTGTCAGCCCTGAGATCAATGGATCCTCCTGAGCTGGACTTGTACCAGTTCTGCAGACTCAGCACTCGTGGCAGGATCCAGCATTGTCCAGAGCCCAAGACAAGAGTCTTGTGTTAATGTTATTCTACAACACAACAGCAGTAAGTGGTTCATATACGTATGTGAGTTACAACATGCTAAGAGCATCATTTTATTTAAGTGTATGAAAAGATGTGGTCTGCAGTAGACCTTGCAAATGCTGTTCCACATCTGGCTTACCATTTTTGGCAGCAGGTAGAGGCATTCATTTACCACCCTGGAGAAAATGGACAAGTCAAAAATAAGTGTCAGGTATTGCTTGAAACACCACCACTGTGCACATGGTGCAGTTAGAGTGGCCTCAACCCAGACCAGGTGTTATTGCAGCAGAGAGTTGAGCACCCTCTCCAACACCTCATGCAGCAGCCCCAACCAGCATCTCCCAGCCAGAATGGAGGGGCTGTGCTGGGCACATCTTTTCCCCCATAGCCACAGTTCCACATAGCCCAGGTCATGATGGGGAGATCAAAGCTGAAAAGGCTCCAGAAGTGCTTCTGATGGTTTACAGATAAACCATTCTCAGATTGAACTCAGGAAGGCAATTGTGACTCTTACAAGTCAGGAGCTGACTTGGTTCGAAAAAGTTTGTCATTGGGTAACTTCCCACCATAGACTGATGTCAGCTCATGTAATACTGAGCCTGATCTTGTAGAGATGCCTTGACAGGTCTGTGCAATGTTATTTTTCAACTCATTACTCAACACTGCAGCTCAATCCATCAAACCAAAGGGGATTTTACTGACTTTTGGATAAGCAAGTCAGTGTTTATTCAAAAGGCAGGCTTTTCAGTACGGCTGCTATCAGCCTTTTCACTGAGTCAGACTCACAAATTAAATATTTCTTCTCAGCAAATTGAAAAGAGCAGAGTCAGTATTTCCCTCGAGGACGTGGAGCTCAGATACAGGAGGTTGCTTCATTATGGTATTGCAAGCAGCTTCCAAGGCATGCGTGTCTGTGTGATGTATGCATGCAAACCTGCGTGCCCACACACACAGGGCACACTTTGTTTTTATCCTTCCGATACTCTTAATAAACAAAATTACTATTTAGGGAGCATTTCTTCTATACTTTTCGACAATTCTAGCTTGGATATACAAAGCAACTAGCAAGTGAAAATACCTACTGGTTCGCACTTCTTCATTATGTTAAGTTAATGGTTCTCTTTGCCAGTCTGTCAGAAGTAGCACTAATAATAATAATAATCTGCTGCCTTGTGGTCTGAGTGCAGGATTTTGTTACATCAGTTTGTAAGAAAATGCCTTGAACAGTTGATGGTTTGAAGAGACCAAAACAGAAATGAAAGGTCCCCTATTTTCCAGATGTTCAGCAGAGGTTTAGATAACAGAAAGTGAAATCCTATCTGTTCTGAAGTCAGTGATGAAGCTCAGTAGGACTGCAGGGTTTATCCCAGTTGCTTAAACAAAACATTAAAAAATCTTAAGGACCTCCTGTGAAAAGCTTGAAGGAAATCTGCCCAGGTACAAATCTGAACATGTTTGTCAGGTCTCACATTTGGATCTTAAACCCCTGAGTGAGTTATTAACTCACTCCTAATGCTAAGAAATATAAGGGGCTGATACTGGGCTGAGCAGTGAAGTGAAAAAAGCTCAGTTGCTGGTTCTCTGGTGAACTGTTCTAAGCAAATGACAGATGCCTGGTCTTTATGAAGGAGAGTAGTATCTCGTGCTGTGCTGAAATGTTTACAAGCCCTGTGCCGTTCCACTTTTGATATCTTTTTCTATGAATCCCTTTCTTTCAGAGTGCTGAGGCTGGTGCCACCTCTCTATGGGCTCCAGATGGCTGCAGGATAGATGTTTGCATAGGAGTCAGTGAGTTCAGCTTCCTTGAGAGGTGACACAGAATGACAGGTGCTTCTGAGGCACAGTACATCTCATGCTAAGGTTGACAGTTAAAATGAAGTAATTGCACGACAGCAAGTAGGGAGAAGAACATAGGAGTGACAGTTTGAAATAGAAGTAAAGGAGGGATGGGATGACTATGAAGGGGAAGGACTCGAGTAAGTCATGACAAGATGCACAAGGCACCAACTGTACCTCTTCCATCTCCTGTTTTCTACTCATGAAGAGAGCTGTATAAACTAAAACACACTTAACGAATGCTCCTTCATATAAGCCAGCTGAAAATTTCTTGCCTGTATTTGGAATATTTTTTGAGAGTTGTTTTGAAAGAAATCTATATGTGAAAGAGGATGATTTGAAATTATTTGATCTTTCACCATAGTTCAGCCCTAATGCAGTCTGAAAGTATTGCCATTTGATAGCTGTCTAATTGTTTTCAGGAGATATAATGAGACAAAACATGTCAGCAGTAAAAAAAGAGAAAATCAGAGGTGAAGGTGCTTGCCAGCTGGACTAGGGAGAGGCAGCTGTTGGTTGCAAAATGGCTGCTTTGGGTCTGGAAATGCTTTGTCTTGCCAAACTTAGAGAGAAATTGAAGGGCATGCAGGGAAAACAGTCTCACATTTTGAATAATAAAGTAGAAAGTACTCTCAGGTTATGATCTTTGAAGTGTGTTTTCTGAAACTTTACAATCTAAGTATGGTATTTAGAAGTGGAAAGGTAAAACTAAATCTTTCTCCAAAATGATTCATGGTTGCTGATTTTTTGGTTGCATTATCTTCAACACTGACACTAAGTGGTGGGTTGATAGAGATAAATCTATCACAGTCTATCAATAAGTTTGTTCTTTACCTTAGATAGCCTATTATCAATCAATCTCTTCAGTTTCCCAAACAAGTGGCTGGTCTTACAGCTTTAAAGATCTGTTACTGATACTCTACCTCCTGCAAGTTCCTAGTTTAATAAAGCTCCAAATGACTCCACCAGTTACAGCAACTTTCTCAGTTCTAACTTCAAGATAAATCCAAAAGCCCCACTAAAATCCCACATTGAAATTTAATATCCTGAAAATCTTAAAAATCCAGTTCAAGTCCTACTGCAGAATGCATCAAAGTCCTGAATAATAATATCCTGCTCCCAAAATTAAAACAGCAAACATGATCAAGCAGGACGATTTAATTTTTTCTTACAATGCTCACTGCTGGAGAAAATTTTTATCAGCAAATCTGTAGTATCTTATATTTATTTTCACCACTCAATTTCATAGCTTTTTATTGCATATGACACGCTGACTCAAGACATCTCACTGTTCAACATAAAGATTGTTCTGTCTTACTAGCTACCCTGCCCATAGGGAAAGCATTCAGAGTGATGGACACCATGTGGTACAGAAATGTCTCGAATGAACAGGAACATCAGGAGGTGCATTCTTCTGCTCAGAATGAGTTTTAACAACAGCTGTTCAATTTCATGATAAACTTCTTCCAGTTTGGGGCAATTATATCACTCCTTCCCCTCCCTCCACACTGTCATGTTGTTATCTGTTGCTGTGTACTCAGAAGCTGAGAGTACTGATCTTAACACAGTTTGTCCTTAAAATACATGTTTGGTGAGAGCATGTATCAAATTAAAACCAATGTGACCTAGTTAATGGTTTATTTTGGGGGGGAGTTCAGGGGGAAACACTCAGCTTAAATACATCTTCTTATCAGCAGATCAACCACCATCAAGCAAGTCAAAATTTGACAGAAGTCAGAATGCCTTTACATCTGAGTTATAAAAGAAAACAATACCAAAAATATGGATAATTTCTTTTGACCTTTGACAGAAAAAAACAAAAAACCCCAAAAAACCAGACAAACATTTATGTGCTATGAAAGCTTCATTAGAACTTCTGAATGCTGTGTATTCCAGTAGCAAAGAATTCTTTGCAATAAACTCTTAGTGAAAGAAAATTCAGCCTCCACCACCATCAGCTCCTGGACTCTCTCCTAGTGTGCTCAGATAAGGTAGCAACGGTGAAGGGACTTTTGCTCTTGGGGCTGCTGCCTGTTACCTCTTTATACACAAGCCAAAGTACATTTGTTGGTTGACTCAGTGTAGGCTTTGGTGAGAAATGTGCTATTAGTTCTTATGGCTCAGTATGATGTTATTAATTCTTCTATCCTTGCATCAGTTCAGTAATACCCATATAAATTTGAGATAAGTGCACTGTGTGAAAGCAACGCTATTTTCACATGGAATACAGTGGTGGGGATATTTAAACAAGAATAGGCTGCTCAGAACAGAACACATACTGAAAGAATCATCTCTAAAACCAATACAAGACAGAAAAGTCTAGCTTAATATAAAGATACATTGTTTATAGTTTGTATGGCTAAAAAAAAAAAAAGAATGCAGAGCAAATCTCTTCCCTCTTTGATAATTTTATTTTACAAATGCACTTCGGCAGCACATCACAAAAAGGTTTTATGGAGTAAGAACTGGTGCAGATTAAATAAAGAATAAACAAATATCCTTCTGCATTTGCAAGGTATAAGGAAGGTAAATGAGTAAGTTCTTCCCTGTAATTATCCCCAAAGCTTTCTGACATTTACACAGAAAAAAACCCCAACATATTAGGACATCAGATATATTTTACACTGGACAATAAAGGCTGACTTGGATCTTACTAACACTGCTTCAGAGCAGCAGTACCTCCATTCAAACGCATGGACCTGCATGGCAGAGTTCAGGAGCTGTCTCTAAGATGGATAAGGATCAGGTTGATGGCATGGGGCCCCCCTGTTTGGGAAGATCGGAGAACTTGATGGTAGGGACTCAAGATGCTCAGTACTAGTTGGCATCAGACTGTGCTTAATATACTAACAGACATATTCCTGAAGAGTCCTAATGGAGTAGATGGGAGGCTTACCCCGTTGTGCCTCCTGCCCTTAAGAGTACCCAGAAGCAAACAGCAAGGGATGAATATAAGACACTGAAGGAACAAAGGTGGACATTGCCTTGGCCAGGAACTCCCCACTCCTATCATTCAAACCAGGCATGGCCCAGGCAAGAAGGGCTGAGGATTATCTTACTTTCCCAGATGGGAGAGAATCACAAAACAAGCAAGGTGAAAGTTTCAGGTGAAGATGCACTGATGGAAAGTAGACACTCTCTCATGGTCCTTTTTTGGAGCAGCCCCCACAAAGCCATTCACGTAGGCAGCCAGTGGCAGAACTGGTGTTATACAAGGGGATTTAGTTCCTTGTTGGTGTTAGCCTGGTTGATCCCACTCCTTCATGATGAAGGCTTGGCACATCAGCAAGGGATAGACAGAAAAGGAAAATTCAGATGAAATGGGGTGATGGCAGAGTCAAGACGCCCAGTCCCAGCATCCAATCACCTAATCCTAATCAGAAACACCTACTCCACATTTAAACAAAAGATGATTCACATGTCTGACACCAGCCTTCAATTCGGTGCTGTGATGTTGCCTGGTTCAACAATAAAGCTAAACATTGAGCCCCACACTGTCCCTGATCCTGTCCTTTTCTCCCTGTTTTAACTCCAGTGTTCATTACAGTCTTAATGATGCTCCAAACCTGTCAGGAACCATTACCAGCCAGCCTCTATTCTTTCCTTGTGGATATTGCAGAAGTAGGTAGCAAACATCCTTTTTTTACCCCTTTGTTCCAGATCTTCACCCTAACCAAGTACAGAGGACCAAATCTTAGCCACAATGGCCATAAGCAGTTTTTGTTTACCAGTACAAGTTCCATCTTAGCCCTCTGAGCCTTGGGGAAGGTGGATTTCTACACTTCTTCCAAACCCCAGCACTTCTCCCTGCCTCTGCCACACCACCACCACACATCAGGAGCACCCTGCAGCCATTGTGGGCTCCAGTAAACCCATCTCTCTCCAGCTCTGCCAGTGCCATACCTTTACCCTCCCCTGCTGACATTCTCCAGAAACAAATATCTCCAGCCACCCTGGTCCAGCAACAGATCTAACCTTCAAGCTGCAGCCACCAGCCAGAGACCTAACCCAGCATGAACCCTGTGCCAGTGACTCTGACACTCACTCTGCTTGGTGACCCCATCTGTGTTGTTCTCCTGAGCCAGATGATGGACAGGTATTACAGTCTGCACAGAGACATCTCCTACTCTCTACATCACAGGGAAGTTGAGTGCCATGTCTGTGTGTGTGTGCAAGCTCTGTGAACACAGAAAGGAGATTTGAAGACCATGATGCCCTTTATTGACTTTTCTTTATACTTCAGGCACGTTAGTAATGTACTTAACTAGAAGCCAAAGAACTTTTCCCTCCCTCTGCCCCAATACCAACAAATAGATCATGGCATTGAAGTTAAACTAAAGCTTTGCATTTGCTTTCTCTATTGTTGCAGTAAATCATGCTGTCACATCGCCATAGAAACGGCAGCTATCACAAACATCACATCATCATCGTAATGGACCAACTCCAATAGCCATGTCTTCTGTTTTCATTCTGGGGCCATTCCTCCTTTCCCTCACCCAGCCCCATGTTTCCAACTCTTTTACAATGTGCTGCAAATTTTTCATGAAAATAAATAGAAATTAAAGTTTTAGTCTTGTGAGTGGAAAGTTTTATCAAAGAGTATTCATAGTAGAGAAGATGCTTTTGTTAGCTCTGAAATACCCAACATACTATGGAGAGTTGAAACTTTGGTGATATAAATTGTTTAGTCACATTTGAAAAAGATGGTGAAGAGTAAACAAATTAATCACAGGTTGGTTTGAAATAATCTGTAAACAGTTTTGGCAGAGAGGATAGATTTTTTTTTCCCCGAAAATATTTATGAAGCTAAAGATACAGATGGGTAGTGGGTGAGATTTTTAAGAGCTATGCTGTGCTAAAGTATATTCACTGAGGATTTTGTTTGGAATTTTCTATAGCAGAATTGGAAAGCACTAGAACCTTCCCCTCCAATCCTCCAGCTCTCCCTTGGACAAATATCTGTTAATTTCATTGTAAACTTGATATAACATCAGTATTGCCCAAATAAAGGGCATAGGAGCAGTGATTTAATTAAAATGAGCAGACTTCTCTGCTCTAATATGATGATGAATATATGATGGGATGGCTTGAAATGTTACCAGTTTTCATCTTAAAAGAAAGCTTTGCAGCCACAGTAATATGTGTCAGTGAGTAGAGAGGATAATTATAACTGCTCCTCAGGGGCCAGGAACATGAGTTTTCAAAGACACCTTTTTTAAAAATTATTATTATTATGAAAATGCCTTTCTCGTTTCATTTATTCTACTTTTGCTAGCCACATGGTTAAAGTTAGGAAAACAAACAGCAGATACTTTCCAGTGAGGACTGTTTACATAAGATCTAGCTTATCTGTGTGAAGAATAATCTATGAACTCTCTTTGGCCTTTTGGATAAGCAAATGTAAACCTCATTTCCCTTTATTGTCTACCCATGTAATAACTATCCTTTGCAAAGGTCTTCACAGAGGTTAGTCAGTCCAGGATGGCTCCTAGGGATTTCCTTCAATGACTAAAAGGGTCACTGCATGCATTATTGAGTAGTAATATTGAAGCTGTGATGGTCTAAGGATAGAGCGGGCAAGCTTGTAGGGAGAGGTATCAGCCTGTGTCAGACTAATCAATATAGCTGAAAAAAAGAGAAGCCCTCAAGCATGAGTCCTTTTTCACATCTCTGAAGGTAAACTGATATGCTCCACAAGTTACAGTCCCATCTCTTCCTTGCAAGCATTTGTACAACCCCCCTGAGAGCTAATCCAGCTGGGCAAACTAGTAGAGGACTAATCCAGCAAAAAGCAGTGTATTTTTAATGGTGGGTCAACAAGCATATTTGGTCTCTTGCAGGGTCACACTCAGTGCCACAGAGGGAGAAGAGGGGAGACAGAGAAAGGAGAGTCAGGCTGCCCTTTTTGATGACCATATTATTGGTGCAGCTGTCCCATTGCATGGTGATTAGGCTCTGGTTCGGAGATTTCAAAGGGCTTCTTCGACTCTGCTCACATGAAATGCTCCAAAACCCATCAATCAGCCTGACCTTCATAAGGGTATACTTAAGCTTTTAATAGTAATCAAGAGATGGACAATCCTGTTAACAAGGGCTTTCATTAGAGGGCTTTGCAGCACTTCCCAGAGCCCTTGCTCTTTTTGAGAAGTAGGCACTGAGACTGTGAATTTCTCAAGGCACTCATGTAGCTGGTGCCATCTCTAAGTTGAATAAGATTCCTTATTACTGATCATGCCTTTATCCCTATAAAGACACAGAAGATTAAATAGTCTGAGCAATGATGCTTTAAGGACCTCTTACCTAGCACACTGAAGTTACTGAAATTGCCCGTGCTGATTTCAGTGAGATTTGGATCTGGTCCCACACAGCTTGACAGTTCAAAGTATGCTGAGGAATCTTGTTCTGCTGTGAAGAATACAGGATTTAAAAGGTAAGGTAAAGCTAGCAAGTATGAGCTTCAAGCATGGCAAAGGACTTATCTATATAGATTGTCATATAAATCTTCATTGGAGTAATTAGAAAAATTATTTTAAGGAGATACACAGTTCTGATGCAAAAATACAAGGATGAAGAATTTGCCATACTTCTTCATATTCAGTTAGTGACCCAAACAGGAAAAAAAAATGCAATATATATTTTTTCTTACCTTTGTGCAGACTAGTAATGTATGTTTTGACAAAGCCAGTTAATAACTGTATGCTTTTAAGAAATATCTTTGAAGGAAAGATTAAATGATGAGCTGAGACACTTAGAGTCCATGTGTAGTTCTAAAGACTCCTTTTTTTTTCATTCCATAAAACCCCATCATATTCTATGGTCTCCCACATGAACGCATTATGTGTGCATGAGATGACTGTACAGAAATTGTTGACTAGATTAGGAACATGAAATGCCTCATCCTTATCTTGTTTTTTGGCTGCTTTCACCTGCTGCAAACTTCATGGTGGTTCCTTTGAAATCTATTCTCTTCCAGTGACTCACTTGGAAATTATGGGGTTTCATGTCTGTGTTCTGTTATGAAACAGAGAAAAATAAAGATGTTTCACTGTTCTCTCATTCAAATAGATTTACACAGTTACTATCAGCAGTTGAGACTGGCTTTTTTTGTAAAGGCATGACTCTGGTCTTTACCGTCATCTTTCTCCTTCAGAAGTCTTCCAGAGATATTTCTTCCATAGGAAATCCTTTTTTGTTCACTTGTTTTTTCCATGTGAGCATTGTCCTGCAGAGATTGCAAGTCTTCCTGGGCAAGCAGAAGCTACTGAGGAGTTCAGGACTAAGTGGCAGCATCCTGAGTTTCTTTGGTAGCCTGTGGATGCATAAGCCAGACAGCTGGTTACTGAGCTCAGCCCTGTGTGACTGCTTTTGCATCATCATAATCACACTCAGACCTGACAGACCCACTGACCATGTATGCTGTGTGCTCCCACACTGCAAGCCATAGCAAGCTTCAGTCTTAGTGGAGGATCAAAATCTACCACTATAAGGGCCACAGGGAGACAGTAGGAGAAATTAATGGCATGATCAGTACGCTAAGTCACTCTAAAAGCAGAGGTTTGTTACATAAAAATCAGGCCAGCCCTAGAGAGTGGACCATGCCCATACTACAGAAGAAGGCAATTCTTCTCCACCCAGTCATTGCTAATCTGAGGTGAAAGAAAATTCCTGATCCCAAATCATAATATTGGGCGATTAGCTAAATGAGCAAACCCAACATCTGAGATACAGCAAAACACCTGCACTGAAACACTGCACCAAACTGTCAGCAATCTCCAGGGGGAGGAAAAGTCTGCTCCCTACTCTTTCCCCACTCAAATTTTGTAATCAGAGAGTGAAAATATTCTCCTTGATCCTGCAAATGATAAAACAGAGGGTGCATATGAATTTTTGGGACTTGAGGACACACCCCTGATCAAATCAAAAGATGGAAAAAGAGTAAACATGCCTATGAAAACAGCACTTTTATGTTCTTCACTTGGTGCTAATGGGCACTTAATATGATTAAAGTTTTTCTCAAGGCTTGAGCAACTGGGCCATGAAAGTCATTTCTGTCATCTTCAGTGGACTTTTTTTTCTCTCTTGACCTTATCCCTCCTGTCACCACACAGCTATGGTCATGAGCACAGCTGTTTTTTCTCCCAAGACACTTTTTCTTTGTAAGAAAGCTAATGTGTTTCTCTTGATAATGGTTCCAACTTGGGGAACCACAGCAGAATCATAGAATGGTTTGGGTTGGAAGGTACCTTTAAAGGTCATTTAGTCCAACCCTCCTGCAATAAGCAGTGACATCATCACCAATATCAGATTGCTCAGAACCCTGTCCAACCTGATCTTGAGTGTTTCCAGGGCTGAGGCATCTACCACCTCTCTGGGCAATGTGTCCCATTGTATCACCACCCTCATGTTAAAATTTTTTCTCCTTGTATCTAGTATAAATCTATCATCTTTTAGTTTAAAACCATTACCTATTTTCCTGACACAACAGGCCCTGCTAAAAAGTCAGTCCCC
>JANIJG010024679.1:93437-104171 GCA_024611175.1 Megaceryle torquata
AGGATTTGCTGGGGTTTTGTGTTTTGTTTATTATGATATTTTTTTTTTTTTTTTTTTTTTTTTTTTTTTTTTTTTTTTTTTTTTTTTTTTTTTTTTATGTTTACTTGCCTTAGTTTGTATCAACAAAGGACTCCCATTTAAATCTGGTTTTCTGGGGGAAATTAATATTCTCAGTGACACTACACTACTTTCCTTCTATTGATTGCTTGCCCATCCACTGGAGGGAGCATAGTCTTAGGATGGGCATTTTGCATATGCCATTCATTTAGAGCTTTGGTGGTTGGAGCAAAGATCAACAATGGGCAAAAATAACCGTGTTCCTCTGCAAGGCACTGAAACATGTAGTGTGAGCTACAGGAATGGTCCTGGGAACAGCTGTAGTACAAGGCTCTTAACAGAGCCACAATTAATTCTTGTTTCTCCTGTCCCATGACTGTAGCAAGTAGCAGCCAGTCTAATCTGAAAGTGATTAGAGACCCATTCATTATCACAGCTTTGTTCTGTGGGCAGATTCACAGGAGCAATGGAGGAAGCATCACCAAGGCTGATCATGGAGAAGTGAATCTAGCAGGAGCAGTGCCCAAGTTAGGATCCAGCTTCTCATCCAGAGAATGATACTCCCATCACCTGAGCCCCTTAGGTGGCCCCATGAAAAGCAAAAAAGGGAAACCTTATCTCACTTTCTTCCCCTCTGCAAGTGAGCGGATAAATGTCATTTGTCTCTTTCCCTGCAGTCTCACAAGCTCTCTTGTTTGAAACACTGGCATTCTAAAAATATTTGCTGAAAGAAAATAGGCACTTTAATTCAGCTTGAGCCGAAAACTTCCAAATAACATTTGTCAGATCCTCCTCAGTTATACTGGTTTGACACCGGTTGTACTAAAGTGATGTCCATCAAAGACAAGAAGTCACCCCACTTACTGTGCTATTGTTCCATACTTGATTCATTTTCTCTTCAGTTTATCCCTTTGCAATAATAAAGCTTTCATATGATTACTAGCTAGCATAACGAAGCTGCATAGCTTTTTGTCACTTAAATGTCCCTGCTATAAAATTCCATGCCCAAAAGAGAAGGCATGGCGAAAGCTTACTTGAAAAAGCAAATATTCTATGTCGGTGTATTCATCAATGACTGTCTCTCAGTCAAATTCTTGGCACATCATCATTGTACTTTTCCCACAGCAAGACACAGAAATTGCTTGGCAAAGTGTTCATCAAAGCACATAAGTGTATGTCTTAAATAGATGTTTTAAGTTAGTCATATGGTCAAGTAGTTTGCTAAACTGGGACCTGCATGTTACACAATGGCTGCTTCCAGAGATCTGGCCCACTAAAAAGTGCAGACAGACAAACAAAGAAGTGTAGGTCTGACAAAAAGAAAAGCAAACTTGAAATTATATGATGAGTACCTCTGCTCCAGATAATACACAGTCTTAGTGACACAATGAAGTGTGAGTTTAAATAAAAAATACAATTATTCTACCAGTCATGACTTACCCAGAGCCTTGTCGTCATCAGCCCGTAAGCATGGAAGGACATCCATGAAAAATAGGCAGAGGCCACATGGATAGAAAGAGTGTAGGGAAAAGGAGTGGTTATTCTGGGGTGATCATAGAATCATAGCATGGTAGGGGTTGAAAGGGACCTTCAGACATCATCTAATCCAACCCCCCTGCCAAGGCAGCATCACTTAGGGCAGGCCACACAGGAACAGATCCAGGCAGGTCTTGAAAGTCTTTAGAGAAGGAGATTCCACAACCACTCTGGGCAGCCTGTTCCAGTGCTCTGTCATCCTCACAATGAACAAGTTTTTCCTCATGTTGAGGTGGAACTTTCTGTGTTTCAGCTTGCTACCATCACCTCTCATCCTGTCATAGGGCACCACTGCAAAGAGACTGGCCCCTTGTACTTTACACCCACCCTTCAGATATTTGTAAACATTAATAAGATCCCCTCTCAGTCTTCCCTTCTCCAGGCTAAACAGCCCCAGGTCTCTCAGCCTTTCCTCATAAGAGAGATGTTCCAGTCCCATTGTCATCTTCAGAGATGAAGGCAAATGCCATGTCAAAACTGGTGCCGCTGGCAAACCATAAAGGACAGTTGCAGAAAGAAGTTGAGAGACATGGATGAAGCACAGATACAATACTGGAAGAAGGACGAACTTAAGTGATACAAAATAGAAAGAGTAAAGAGCTAAGAACAATTAACCACGTGACACTTCTGATCTGACCTGCTTTAAGCATGGCTTGATATAAAGATGCTGTCTTACTAGCAGCGAATGAGAGAAATTTGTTTTCAGTCCATTCCACAGCTCATCACCTCAACATAATCATCTCTATATTTTTTGTGAACATCTATGCAGAGGAATTATGCTCCATTTCCATACACATGTATTTTTTTAAATGTTCATTGTTCAAAACTGATTCTTTAGCCTACCCGCCTACCCCGAAATGAATGCTATTATGGCAACAGTTTTTTAAGTGTTTTCCAAATAAAAGGTAAGAACAGACATCTAAAACCACTTCAAGGACTGCAGATCCATGAAACCTGAAGTGTCAAGATAATAGAACAATAAGGAACTGATTGAAAGATTCTTCTGCAGCTTCTGATAGGGAGTTTCAGAAAGAAAGAAATTGGCTGTAAATTAGCTTTTGATGTCAATGTACAAGGAAATAAACATTGTTTTCCACATAAAGTTCAGGGTGTGCAGGTTTGTAGTGGAAGTCAACTATTCATTAATATGCAAACAATGTGCTCAGTAAATATCTAATCACCTAAGCATCTTATCGTGCTATTTTACTGTAACAAAGTTTCTGCTATTATGGCACCCCTAACAGAGATCTTTCATGAGAAAAAAATAATTTTGAGACAAATTATCACTTCTAAAAACATAATAGCAAGAGCAAGGATTGCTTTTGTTCAAATGTGTTTTCTGTTTTGGTATGCATGAGTTATTAATCATCACTGTAGAGGGAAGTGACTTCTTCCATTCCAAGAAATGAAGACTAAAGTTAAAACAAGGTGGGCCCAGATTCTTAGCCTAAACACATGACCTTAACAGGAGGGTGTCTCCTCTGCCTTCAGCATAGTCTTTCTGAATTTAAACAGGTATAAATGAGATCAACATATACCTTTTAGATACCTACAAGAAAGATGTTTTGTTACCTACAAGTAACAAAACATAATTTCCAGACAGTTCCAGTAAGTGCATTATTCTAGTAATTTAATGACTAGTTGCAAAATCTATTATCTTGGAGATGAAAAGATTTTGGAAGATTTAAGATCAGATTTCAAGTTCAAGAAAAGCAGGAAACAAAAAAGAACAATAAATACGGGAAAACAAATGCATGACTCAAAGTCCTGCAATAGAAACTGCTCTAAGCTGTCATACACATTAATATGAATAAAAACAATTACAAGATATGCAGGAAGAATTGAGCTCTGTATTGAAGGAGAATTAGAAACTTTCAGAGAACCATTGAAAATGAAAAGGAAAGGACAAAGAAGCAGGAACCTTGCTTTGTCAGAACCGAACAGCAAATGACCGAGAGGCCAAAGCAGTAACATTTACCAGGCAAGACAGCAATATCTGGACAATGCTTAGGAAGACACTATCTTCAAAGGCCAAGCAGTATAATTGCCAGTTGAATGAAGCATCTAAGGCAACTTATTCATCAGCATACAGCTAATGGAACAGTGGTAACAAGAATCCAGGAGAACTTGGAGAACAAACTATTATGTTAGACGTGAAAGACCTGGCTCTGTTACTGGGACCTAGCTCTGTGAGAGACTGATGGTTACACAGTGAGACAAAACTCTTACTCTCACCGAGTAAAACTGACCCCTGTAGTAAAGGCCAGTCTTGAAGAATCAAGTGGAAAGACACAATGGACTGAATGTAGCCTTTTGTGATTACCCTAATTACTAGAAGGAGAAAGAGTATATCTGGGGCAAGAAAAACAGGATTGAGATAAACAAAGGTTGTTACAGTTTTTCAAATAAGCTTCTGGGCTAGAGTTTTCATTCACATTTTGGTAGATTTTGGATTACTTTCACTGTTTTTATCTCAGCCTCTGAAATTAAAATAATCTTCAGTTTTCCAGACTGTATGTAAGAGCTTCCAATGCCCAGGAGGCACAGAAACATGCAAATCCTTGGCTTATGTCGGAAAAGAAGAATCCTGAGAGTAGTCACTGAAATGCTGGAAACTATGAGCCATTGGTGGTGTTGGAGTAGATACAGATAATGTAAACTGATAGCATAGACTCAAAACATTACTAACAAGAAAAATGAACTCTACACGCTTGTGTGTGCAAGGAAATGACAAGTAATTGCTTTGCAAAGAATAGTAAAAAATGGCACAAAGGAGAAAAGCAAACGATAAACCCTTTAAAGAAAAGTTGTGACATGAAACTTTCGGTGCCTCTTTTTTCTTCCATCCTTGTTGACAGGCTTCTATAGACATTCCATTGTTAGACACAAAACCACAGCTTAATCCCTTGCAATATATAGTTGCATTAATTTCAATAATGACAGTGCTTTGGAATCAGAAAATCAAGGATGAGAGCAGATCAGTTATTCAATCAGTTATGATAGGCAAATGAAGGTTACCTACCATCCATTTCAAGAAGACTACAGAGGACTGGCACAAAGAAAGTACATCTGATTTGAAATGAAGTCAGCATACCTTTTGCCACTGGGCCATGAAGGAGATCCTTTAACTACTCTTACTTACATTGCCACCAGAGGGTGACAAATTTCAAGCAATACCAACATTTACACCTACACAGATATGAATGGGAATAATTTTCTGCACATAAAAATTTTACCTGTATATAATAGACTCCACAGTATGATGTTAGCCATCTCTGTACTAAACTCTAATCACTCAGGGCTCTAAGTAGACAAGCACACAAAGGTGGGCCAGTTATGCCTTTAAAAAAATAAAACTGGGAAAGAGAACCACAGACCCCAGCTCTCAACCATTCAGGTCTACCAGAGCCAGAGTGGGAGGCAGTATAAAGGGCAGGAGTGAGGCAACAGGCAAGAGATACACTGAGAAATCCGTGTGCAGAAAAAGAGGATGCGGGACCTTCAGTATATTCCCATGAAGTTGCTGACACATGCTGGAAAGCACGTTTCCTTTTGCGTCATCTATTCTTTCTACCACAGCCCCCTTGTAATCATCTGCTGTCTCCCCTAGGCATGATCCCATGTCCATAGACAGAACCCTTCGGCTTACACCTACTAACCTGCTCTAAGGCTTCCACCCTGGGCAAGGAGAGGATGGATATCCTCCTCCTACTCTCCACAATGAATAGGAGAAAATCAGAAGGAAAAGGAGAATATGAAAAATGCATGAGCATCTCTAGTCTAAACAGGCAAGGAAGACAAAGGGACCATGGGAGAAAGTAATCTGAATTCAGTCTTTAGAAGGGAAACTCAAAGGAGAGGTGAAGTCCAGAGAAGGTTGGCAGTGGAATCATAAAAGCAATCCAGCTCTACTAAAACTATTGCAGTGTCAAACTTAAATCTTCCATCCATTACTTAAGATTTAATACAATGGAAAATAAGTATGCGTTGAATACCTAACATTCAGAAGGTAATTCAGATAGGTTTTAAGGTAACAAAAATTGTCAAAATGCCCCCCTAATTTCCAACTGTTATCAGCAGTAATTAAGGCTAATGAGGACACTCATCTGATTTAATCTGAGATTTGAAAATATTTTTTTTTCCTCCAAATACATTGCAATTGTTAAAGTTGGAGGTTTCCCAACTGCTTCACTGAATGTTTTTCCCCCGTTGTACTGAAAAGAGACCAATGTCGGGTATTTATTGAAATCTATTTCTTTTCCTTCCTATGATGTATCTATCAAGTTTAAGGACCTGTATTTTGCTAAAATAGCTCTATTTACTGTTTTGTTTGTTAGTTTTTCCTTGATACCTTCTGTCCTCTTTACCTTATCCATGTGCTTTTCTAGTCTCTCTGTGTGAAAATAAAAACAAAATTAGTGTCCACAGATAAACTGTGGTGCAAATCATGAACACAAACCTAGAGAAGCATAACCATAAACTCCCTCTGGTGTTGTCTTGTATGGCATTCACTCCTCCCTTAATGCCTCTCAGTCACTTAAGATTGCCTTGTCCATTGATAGTTGCTCAAAATGGTTCATTATTTTAGCCAGATGATTATATTGTTTTATAAAAAACATTTATTCTTTGTCATCTTAACAATTATTTCTACAGCCCCAGTGTAGAGGCAAGATGTTTTGCTCTTGTTCTTTCTGAAAGGCTTGTATTTTAATCAAGTCACAACATAATTAACAGTATTTCACATAAACATCAACATAAAATCTGGATCTTAACTACAACACTCTCTATTCAGCCTTTTAATTCTGTGTCCCTCATTATTTTTGTGTTTGATCATCACATGTTACTTGATGTGTTTTCATAGGGCAGAGCCATTTGCTTGGATAGAGAACTTAAGAAAGGATGGAGAGTTCGGAATACAGCTTCATCAGAAGAATAAACAGATCCAGATTTGCATTACTGCTGGAGAGATCGAGTTTGTCTTCCCCACATGCCCAGCCATGCATGCTCTCAGGTTCCCCTGTGCAGACACCAGTTCTGACACAGCAGTGCAGTCAGTCAGGATCACCAGCCACAGAATTACACAGCTGCTTTGTCTCTGGGCAACAGGATAGTGTACTTCTGCCTGATAAAACCTTTTGTTGCATAGAGCAGCTTTTAAAATATTCTCTTATGAAGTGGTTGTGATTTGATAAGGAGTACATTTTTTTGCCGTTGAATATCATTCAATCTGTAGGGTGCAGCATGCTGTAATATTCCTCATCTGGAAGTGTGTAGGCTGTTCCTGAACAAGCCTGCCAACTCTTTTTGGACATTGGCCACAAGCTGGACCTTCCTCACAAAGCTAGGACATGAATCAAACAGGAGCAGCAATAGATTTCCTCTTTGTCATAAACAGGTACTATAAATCCTTAATCAAGCTACCAAGCCTTTTTTGCACTATTTAACATAACCAATTGTGGACTTGGCTATTTCTTCTTCTTTAGACAGAAGTGGGAATGAAGAGTAAGATTACACAGCAGTGATTTCAGAGTTCTCTCAAGATACCACAGGACAGCAATTCTCCTTTGTAGCTGGCATGTTGGTTCTCTGAAAGCTCAACCCTAAAGGAATGGGACTGAAAAATTTTATGCAGCAGCATAGACTGGAATGACAGTAATAGTTTGACTACACATACTTCCAAAGACTTTTCTTAGACCATTATAAAATGGCATAGATTGGAAGAATATGGAAGTGATACAAGGGTAATTTAGGGGGAAAGGAAGTTCTTTTAAAAAGCTCCATGCTATCAAACTGTGAGGGTAAAAAGATGCTTAAATCCTTAAGATGGTCTGCAGCCTGACATTCTTCACTACTCTGTGATTTCTAAGCAGATGTGATTACAAGAATAATACCTTGGCTACCAGTCTCTGGTTCATACAATCATCAAGGTTGGAAAAGACCTTTAGGATCATTGAGTCCAACCATTAACCCTACTCTACAAAGTCCACCACTAAGCCATATCCCCAAACACCACATCTATATGGCTTTTAAAGACATCAGGGATGGTGACTCAACCACTTCCCTGGACAACCTGTTCCAATGTCTGACAACCCCTTCAGTGAAAAAAATTTTCCTAATGTCCATTTACACCTCTCCTGGTGCAGCTTGAGGCCATTACCTCTTTCTTGTTCTGTCACTAGTTACTTGTGAGAAGAGACCAATGCACCTACCTCTCTACAGCCTCCTTTCAGGCAGCTGTAGAGAGCGATAAGGTCACCCATCAGCCTCCTCTTCTTCAGACTAAACAACCCCGGTTCCCTCAGCAGCTCCTCATAAGACTTGTCCTCCAGGCCTTTAACCAGCTTGGTTGCTCCTCTCTGGTTCCTCTTCTGGGTTTCTGTCTTGGCTAGAGTGAGTCAAGTTTCTAATGCATGTTATCCCTCCCCAGATACAACTAATTTTTGTTAGAAGGCCAATATCATCCCCATTTTATCCCCATTTCAGGATGAAACTGCCCACTTCTAAGTGTTGGTTCATGTCTCAGGAAGCCATCTGCTCAGAAGATGTAGACTTCCCAAAGTACATCAACGTGGCATTTAGCTCCATCCCACCATGTCCTGAAGGCTGATGCTTGGAGAGGGAGGAGACTAGGTGCAGTGTGTTTCCTCAGCTTCAAGGCCCTGCAGGTCACTGACCCAAACAGTCTCTTCCTAAGTTAGCAGTGACTGCCAAAAAGAGCTACATTCTGGCTACATGATCAAATGTCAGAGTAGGAGGAGGCTGACTTCTCTGGACAGTAGACTTGCAAATAAACTTGAAAAATCACTACCAACAGAAATCTAGGCAGGCAGACCTTCCCACCCTCGACATCCACTTTGGAAAAAACAGACTCACAGACAAGATAACAACAGACAAGAAGGACTTGGGGATGATGGCTGATGAAGAGCTCAACATGAGCTGGCAATGTGAGCTGGCAGCTCAAAAAGCCAACTGTATCCTGGGCTGCATCAAAAGATGTATGGCCAGCAGGTCACAGGAGGTAATTCTGCCCCTCTACTCTGCTCTTGTGAGAGCACATCCAGCTGTGGAGCCCTCAACACAAGAAGGACATGGGTCTGTTGGAGCAGGTCCAGAGGAGGGCCACAAAGATGATCAGATGGCTGAAGCATCTTTCCTACGAGGACAGGCTGAGGCAGTTGGGTCTGTTCAGCCTGGAGAAGGCTCTGGGGAGACCTTAAAGCAGCCTTCCAGTACCTGAAGGGGGCCTCCAGGAAAGCTGTGGAGGGACTTTTTATAAGGGCTTATGGTGATAGGATGAAGGGCAATGGTTTTAAACTAGACAACAGTAGATTTAGATTAGACATTGGGAAGAAAGTTTTTACTATGAGGGAGACACTGGAATGGGTTGCCCAGAGAAGTTGTGGATGCTTCATCCCAGGAAGTGTTTAAGAGTAGGCTGGATGAGGCTCTGAGCAACCTGGTCTAGTGGGAAGTGTCCCTGTGCATGGCAGGGGGTTGAAACTAGATGATCTTTAATGTCCCTTCCAAATTAAGCCACTCTATAATAAACAATTTGGGTTCCAGCTTGTGATAGGAGGGGAGAGGTAAGTACACCTTTGAGTACTCTGTGATTTTGAGATGTATTAACATAGCAATACTGTGAAGGATCATGTACTACCTATATTAAAAATATAGGGGAACTAAAAGAGTTATTAAATTGTGGTTTTTTAGATAAAATCTTGTGATGTTATTTTGTCTCTACCAAATTTTTTTTCTTTTCATACTAGCATGTTTTCATTACTTGGCAAAACTGATGACAACAAAACTTCTATCAAAATGTCACTGGATCACATGAGAAAGTAAGTACTTACAATAATGGTTTGGTTAAATTATCTCTTTTGGTCTCCTTTAAGGTATATCTGGATTATTTGGTCTCTAATGTTGTCAAAAGAGGCTTTGTAGAATACCATAGAGCTAAAAACATAATGAGCTTTACTAGAGAGGAGCATAATTCTAAAGTTCAGCAGAAGGTGTATGTTTGTATGCTGTGACTAAGCATATGCAAGTAGGAGGCAATTACAGATGGCTGGAAATATGCTACTACTGCAAAACACATATGATGTTTTGTATCCCAGAGCAGAAAGCAGAAATACTCTACAATACACAAGCTCATCTACTAGCTGATACAGTGCTACTGAATTTGTGTGATTTAGGACCACAGCATCACATTCAGCAGCTGAAGATCAGCAATAAAAGGTTGCTTACTTTTTTTTTTTTTTTTTTTTTTTTTAAGTTGAAAAAAGTTAATACAATCCTGGAGAACTTACAGAGATAAGAAGAATGTACCAAGTGGCAAACAGTTCAGTAATTACAACCAGTAAAAGCTGTTAAAAAAAAAGAGGTATGAGTTAAATATGAGACAGCACACTTGTGGCATATAGGAAATTAAGTCTCTTAACTATATTTGCCAGAGTGAATAGCTTGCCTGCTCTGGTCCATTTGGGGTTGCCTTATCTATTTTTTGCTATACTACAGCTCTGAGCTTGGATTAGTCTTAATAAATACTGTGGATGACTGTAAAATAGTAATTTGAGGTGTATGCTTTTAGATAAACTTTATATGTGTATTTTTCACTTTTATCTAAGCAGTTGTCTGTGCCTCAGCCCTCATAGCACTTACCAACTTGCATTTTAACTGGGGAGGTGTCCTTGGAGGTAGCTTATCAAGAGATTGTTTTGGACGCATTGAGTGGGAACTACCATTATTGTGAAATTTGTTGGAGAGGACAGGGAAATAAGTAGGTCCCAGTCACTTTCTGCCTAGGGCAAAGAACAGAGACCTTGTATTGGATAACAGGTTTGTATTTGGAAAAGAGGTATTTGCTAAAATAAAGCCCCCAAACTTCAAAACTAAACCACTCTCTACTCCCTATTCCATCCATTTAAGTTTCAAACCAAAGAACAGTCTAACTGAAGTCTATGGATTGATCAGAGGTGAGCTAAATGGAAAGAGCCACACTGATTTTAAGAGAAAACAAGTTTATAAAGGATAGAAGTCATGACTAGGACCCATGCTACTGATCCCACCAACTTAGCACTTTGCATTTGGTGAGAGATAAGACAGGAAAGTAGATATTTGATGGAGATTAATATATATAAAATA
>JANIJG010024679.1:104271-116897 GCA_024611175.1 Megaceryle torquata
GGCTCCTCCCCCCCCCCCCCACCCCCCAGGGTCTGTTCAGCAGCCTTATGGTAGAGTGAGCAGGGCATAAAATTCTGCCTTTAAGCCTGGGAACTGGATCAGTGAGTACAACTGCATCTCAAGACTGGAAAAATGAAAAGAAATGAGGATTTCCTGAAGGAAATACAGGAGGTAATACACATTAGTATACTCTGGCCAGAATTTACATGTGCAGCAAAGATCTAAGAAATAAGTCAAACTGAGGCCTCTTTTGGGAAAGTTACTCTAAGAGCATTCACACTTCCTCTGTTCGGAAATTAAGACCCATATACAATGATGCAAACCAGGCTCATCCAGAGGCCAGATGAGAGAATTCACTATTTTACTCTAAATTGCTCAGTAGAAGAATTTGGTAACTTGGTAAGAAGCCTAGACCCTCTGTCCTCCTAATCTGGGCAATATGAATGGTCTTAAGAATGTGATAGAAATGTTTAATCTCTTTCAGTAGAACTGGTCATTGAAAACATCTCAACTTGATCTTAGACAGCTAGAGAAGGCATAATTTGAACAAAGTCTGCTCTCCCCCTCAGGGGTCTACCATCTGCATTGCCTCTTCCTTCTCCAGTGAGCCTCATATGTTTGCTGCCTCAAAGCTTCTGTGTTCTGACTGTCCCTCAGTTTATGGATGGTTGTTATGTTGACAACATACCTTTCAACACCCTTTCAAGGGACAAAGGGACTGAGAGAGAAAAACCTCACCAGGATGAGTGCCTAGCAATTCTAACTTCCTATCCTATGCTTAAGAAAACAGAGCTCTTTCTGAAGCAGTACTTCCAAATTTTCTGGACATTGCGATGCTGTCAATCAGTAACACTTTGTACACTCCACTACATACACACATTAACAAATGTGCAACTGGAAACGTGGCAAAGGCTCTGTACTTTTGCAGATTAGCTCCAAAATACTTAACTGCAACCATGTGGGTCTAGACATTACATCAGGAACTGCTGCTATTGAGCATCTTCTCCCCACCAGGTAAACATGGGGACACAGATGTGTTCACCCCTCATTCATGACAGCTGGATCCTTAAGCACCCGCCCTCTCTCATGAAGTACCCATGGGGTGTCTTGTACAACCTCTGCCAGCCTCTTGGAGGATGACAGCAGGTGGACAGTGGGACCTCAGCCCAACCAGTGGGTGGGATGAACTGGAGAGTAGAGTCATTCCAGGGAGGACCAGAACAGCTCTTTCACTATCTCCAGCACCTAACCCAGGCACTTAGTTGGTAAAAATTAGCACTAGAACAAGAGTCAAGAAGATAGAAGTGAATTTTATATTAAGGAGCTGAAGGTCCTTTTTTTTTTAGCATATGCACAGTGACTAATCTATTGACTCCCAGAAGAACAAATCTTACTGTGAAGAGGAAAAGCTAATGATGCTAATTAGCAACAAAGTAGTTTAATTAAACAAAAATGCTAGGAGATTGTCTGAATATGCTGAGCCTGGAGAGATGAGTTACAGCCTTTAAATTCTAAGACAATAAATGTATTAACTAAGGACCATCACAGAAATGGTGATAAAAATTGATTAATTTATGGAACATTTTGCCACAAAATGCAGCTAAGATTACAATGTTCTTAAGAAACAGAAATTAGGCCACAGAAAAACTTCCAATGGGGTTAAAAGGAAAATTATCTGTCAAGAGGTTATTTTCTATCAACTACCTAAAGAATTTTCGGGTTCTACTGAAGTAGCAGAGATTTTTTAGACTAGATAAATTAGTGTTTTTATAAGCTCTGATACCGTTCTGGTAAATAATATATCAATATCTGTGTTGCTAACTATAGTCCAAGAATGAAAAACATGTTCTGCCATTTTGTAAAACATACTCTTTTTTTTTTTTTGTTGGGTTTTTTTGAGATAAACACGTTTTATCAGCCTGTTAGCAATCTTCACAGTAGAACCAAGTTTATGAGTGCACTCTGAATCACCACAAAATTTCTATTTACTGCTTTTCAAAATAATCTGGATTAATGGTTTGTTCCATTTTTTTGTTTTATTTTTTTCCCTGCTATCACCTACTTTACTCAACTGAAAATGTTAATGGATGACAGCATTATAAGTGGATTAAGATACTATCTGTTTTTTGCTATGGTTTCTGTTTGCCTATATTTTCACTCAGGACTATGTTCCGTGAGCTGTTGCAAAGATACTTTTCAGGGAAAAAAAATTGCGGCTGTTCATGTCACAGCAACAAAATATAGGGAAAATTATATTCCTCATTCAACTGCAGTCTCCTGAACAAGGAAAGAAGTGAGGAACTACTCCATGCTTTTGACTTTGCTTTTTTAACTGAATTCAGAGACAAAAAAATACATAATAATATAAATACTGTATAAATACATAAAGCCCAACAGTACCAAAATACTACTTTTCTGACTCACATAACTTAAAATTTTGATGCAGATGCAAAGTCAATTTAAATTAATACACCTGATCCAAAACATCTTTTAAGAAAATGGAAGCTGTTTTACAAGTACAGTGCTTGGGGCCTTCTTGAAAACAGGGGACACATACTGAATGGGGTATACAACTCTACTTCAACTGTACACATTTAATAAAAGGAAAGACATATGGCTATGGACAAAGGGAAACCACCACAAAACTATACATATTCTTGATGTCCTACACACTTCATACCAAACTTATTTAGAATGCAGTTACTAAACATAAAGAAAATAGTGCAAAAAAGCTTTAAAGATTTGGACAGCAAGATAAGTACTCTTGAGAACTTTACTATTTTCTGACAGACTTTTTGTGATAGTGCATAAGAACTGTATCATGCTGGCAAAAAGGTTAACAGGAAAGAAACAGATGGGAATTTACTACTCCCTGCTCTGTTTACTTGAAATTTGCTACCAAAAATAGTTTCTAGAAATGCTTCTTCATGCAAAGTATTTATTTTACAAGCTCAGCAACCTATCTTGATGATTATGTAACAATCATCCACATGTTGTAAAACGTTTCACTGATGCAGCACTCCACCTAACAGGTGAACTCTTATTACAATAACTGTTCAGTTTGGGTTTTTTTCTTTTCTCCTCAAATGAACTGAACATGGAGAGGAAAAAACTTCAAAACATTGCTTAACTATTCTTTCATAACAAAATAGTGAATTTTAATAGATGAAGGAAAATATGTTTGCCCTGTTTAGGTTTCACAGTTACAGGACAGTTGAGGTTGGAAGGGACCTCTAGAGATCATCTGGTCTAAATCTTCTGCTCAAGCAGGGCCACCTGAGGCTGGTTGCCCAGGACCATGTCCAGACAGCTTTTGAGTATCTCCAAGGATGGAGATTCTACAGCATCCTGGGACAACTTCTGTCTATGTTTCCTAATGTTCAGAGGGAACTTCCCGTGTTTCAATTTGTGCTCATTGCCTCTGGTCCTGGCACTGAGCACCACTGAAAAGAGCCTGCAATTGTCCTCTTTGCAACCTCCCTTCAGGTATTCACAGACATTGGCAAGATCACCCTGAGCCTTCTATTCTCTGGGCTGAACAGTTCCAGCTCTCTCAGCCTTTCCTCATAGGTGAGACACTCCAGTTGCTTTCATATCCTTGTGGCACTCACTTAAACTTGGTCCAGTATGCCTGTGTCTCTCTTGTATTGAGGAGCTGACCAATCAGTAGCTCCCTGGGTCTTCCTCCTTAATACTGCTCATAGAATATATAAATACAATACACAAAAGCTCCATAGAGTATATAAATGAAAATACTTTTCCCCCCTACTACAATTACGTATTTGTGAATTCAAGACTTGTTAAAAACAGCCTGAATTTCAAAATCATGATGAGAACTCTTTCTTTCACTAGAAAAATCACAGGATTTCAAATGCATTTACTAACAGAATCAGACTGGGAAAAAAAATCTGTGCATCAGAATCAAAGAAAGAGGAAAACAGCAAGTCTTACACCTTATTTTTCCATCTCAAAAGTATATTCTTCTCACCTTTGTATTACTATCCCTACTATGAATAAACCAGTTACACTTAATAATGGCTTCTAAGGTTCAGATGCCAAGTCAGCTAACTAATGTTACAGATTTATTATGCAGCTACGCTGAATAAATAAGGACTTTAACTTCTCCCTAGCAGCTTCTGAAAAGGAAAAAGATACATAGTCTCCACATTACTTGGGGAGTCCTGGAGTCTACTTTCAATTCTAACAATGCCTTTTGCGTGACAGCTGTCAAGCTGCATTATTTCATGGATCAGCCTTCTGACCTATAAAACTGGGTTTTACTTTCTTAAGGTAAAGCAGTCAGAGAAAAAACAATGTAGTTTCAATTTGTAAAAAAATATTTAAGAATATTAGACATGCTTAATATCACTATTCCTAATTTTCCATAATATATTTCAATTTTTCTAAAATATATGCCAAAGTACAACTATTTCAGTATTTAGGATATTCTCATTTTAGCATTAGTGCAGTATTTGCACGGGAACAGCTGTCCACTGTGGATGCTGGATGGTGAGCAGAGAGCACTTAGAAGCACATACTTCTGAGGAACCATGTGGTTCAAGCAGCATCTAGTGGCTAAACTTATGTAGGCAGCCATTTCTCTTTAGTTCTATTTTCTCTTACTAAATTTAGCATTTAGGATGTAAGGGAAGAGGTTGATGCCATCAGTTTAGGTAAACAAGATCCAAAGATGTGTCTGCTTAAAAAAAAACCCCAACCTTTATGTAGTGTTATCTTCAATGCACAACGAGGGAAAAGCACTGTGGCCTACTTAATTGCACTCTAAAAACCGGAACAGATTTATTATAGGAGAAAGACTGAAGTGTCTTCAACCAAGGAATGCAGGAATCAGGTTTTAACTGGATCTCGCAAGGCAATTTTGGTTTTTTACACAAGATAATCTCACATCTTTCCAGTATGAAGAATGGAGTGTGTGGGAAACCTCGGCTGGTCCAAGGAATAGGAATGCAAGTTTGATATCAACCTTGAGCAGATAACAGTGCACCCTTGAAGAGGCCAGCAAGTCCTGAGAAGAGCTAAGTAAACAAGATTAAGGAGCTGCCAGACTGCAAGTAGAGAAAGCTTATCGAGGTTACAACAGACAAGAAAGTCATCCAATCATGAACTGTTGGTCTTTGTTTGACCCAATTACATATGGACGCATATTCTTGGGAAAGATATAAAAAGATCTGTTAAAACAAAAAAGACAGCTTTTTGCTTTTTGCTCACAATTCAGTGTAAGTCGTGTCTGTCTCAACAGTGACAGGAGTGCTCACTCCATTTACGTGGATAAGATATAAAAAGTATCTTGTGCTATGATAAATTTAATGAACACTGCACCTCGAGTCAGGTAAGTAACCAGCAAGTAAATTCTTGTAGATCCTGAAGGAATGACTGAAGTTACTGTTCCCAGCTGCATCTGGTGACTGTGTGACAACAGCACTGCAACAGGTCCTGTGAGCGCTACTAGACTGTTTCAGTGCAGTCAACTGGATTAATCTATCAGCCTTCCAGCAGCAATTCAAGATATCTTAGCAAATACAGACTTGCTACTCTTCCCCTTTTTGGAATTTTGATTTTTTTTTTTGTTGTTCTAACACATCTTACCTGTCAACACACTAATTTAAGTGGTACAGTTCTCCCTAAATGAAGGGAAAAGCCTCATTTTACATTCACATCCAACAAAAGGAATAATCTCTACCTGCAAAAGACACTTTTCTGTTAATAAACTGGTCCAGTGCATTTTTATTAATTAATAATAAACTCTTATAAGTTGAATTCTAATCAATATATTCACAAAATATTTTCAAGAGCAGACCACGGCCAGACAAAAAGATTCCAGGAAATAATTCTGTCATTTATGCTGCAGCGTAATTTTGAGCATACAAATATAAGGGGAAATGAATAAGTGATTCTTCAAAAAATAAATCTCTATGCAAAGCAATGTCTAAGGAAGTTTAAAAGGTTTCCCAAGGAATATCTATAAATACAACCGACCTTCAAGATTTCCATAAAATAGACATGAAATGATGTCCCTGATGAAGGATAAATTGTGAACACACTACATCTTCTATTGAAATAAACCAAAACACATTCATCTGTTGATTCAAGTAAAGGAAAATATCTTCAGATTTTCAGCATTCATTTCAAAATAAATTCCTATAAATTACTAAAAAAGGAAGGAGGGTTACAACTAGAGGTAAAAATCAACTCAGGATGCAAATGTGAATACCTGCAGAAACCACAGTAGGAATACATCACGTTACCCCGACCCAACCTGTAATAAGATCACCATGGTCCAAAGCAACTCTGACCTATTTGTTGGTCCAATTTATTTTTGTTTGTCCATAAGCCTTCTGTCAATCAAAACAAGCCACTATAAAAGCATTCTTCTGCTTATGTCTTTACGATTGACCTTTTGTATGCAAAGGCGATATAGGCCGATCTTCAACCCTCAGTATTCCTCAGAAGCTGGAATACCTCATTTCCAATGGACAATTAAAAATAAATTAACTTATCCAAGTACTCCAAGAGTCCGAAAGCCTTAGTGGGAGGGAAAACTTACACTCTACAAACAAATCCTTACTTTGACCTAGCTTGTTTAGCTTAGCATCTGTGGTACTTAAATCCCTTTCAATCAAAATGCAAAATTGCCTTTACCCATCAGGAGAGAAACTGAAGAGGAATTGACAGCAGGAAGGAGATCAGTTAGAACAGTACCAGTGCACTATAATGAACATTTTGAAAGGAAAAAGGGCAAAACCAGACTTGTTTTCTGTTTGGGTTAAAGCAAGGGAAAATGTCAATGATTCATGTGCTGGTGACTAACATACCTTTAAGGACAATTTCTGTCTAATTTGTAGGAAGAGACAGACAGTTCAAGTCGTATGTTGAAACTTGCACCATTACCCAGCTGTGGCAATGGTATATGGTACTCTGTTATAGCTTTATTTTTTCTAGGCCTAGTATCATTAAAAGAAAAATGAACAAAACACTCCCTGAAGCATTGCTGCACTTTACCTTAAGGAGCTGACATTTTTGAACAGAGAGAGATAGGTACCCCTCTTTATCATAATTTTTTATTAAAAATCCCTACCCGTGTGATTCAGTACATCCCTTAAATTAGTAACGTGGTATCTCAGAGGTTTCTCTACCCATTATCTCTTACGCCTTCATTACCCTCCTCCTTTCCCCAGGAGCACCTCAAACATCTCCTCTTTCCACTTCAATAATCTCCATGCCCAATTCCCCCTACTTACCTTCTGTGGGATTCAACAAAAATAATTTTATATATCAATACCTTTTCCATGAGGAAAGCCTAAGGAATTGCATATAATATCTGAGAAAATTTATCTTCCATTGCAGTATTTTCAACTGAACCCATGTTTAGTAGCTCATTTGAAGGAACAAAAAGACACAAATATTTTTAAGTTAGTTAAGATTACAGTTAGCAACCATAACCTTCAGTGTTGTCAAAAAAAAAAAAATCTATGTGGATTCAGAGCTTCTAAATCTACTGATGACCATTAAGAGCTGCCTAAGTGCCTATACACAGCCTATGTCAATTTAAATCTTTAAGGAAATTTGTTTCAAATGAAGAAAATCTCTTGTGGGGAGTCAATCTGTTGCATGGCCACTTCCACAAGTTTTTCATGTGTCACATGGAAGCCATATCTAAAC
Source organism: Megaceryle torquata (assembly GCA_024611175.1). Classification (NCBI taxonomy): domain Eukaryota; kingdom Metazoa; phylum Chordata; class Aves; order Coraciiformes; family Cerylidae; genus Megaceryle; species Megaceryle torquata. The sequence continues at coordinate 111,952 of JANIJG010024679.1, forward strand.
TATGGCTTTGCTCTCAGCTTTAAAAGTATATGGCTTCAACAAAGCCATGGCAAATTTGCATTAAGATGATGCTAAAATTCAATATTGGAATAGCATATTATTCATTACCATACCTAATATAAAACATAGATGGTTTCAAGAGTGGGGCTTTGAAACTCATTCCCCCTTCTAGATAATTGCCTTACTGTTAACATTCTAAGACTGAAATTCAGGTACTTTCAAACACGAGTGCTGATGTTTAACAGAGTAGAAAAAGCCTGCTGAAGGCTTTAACAAATGTCATAGACTTCAGTTAAACCTCAAGTTTTCTTTTTATTCCCTGCAAGAAAAATATTTCTATCTAGTAAAAAAACTGTTGTAGAAACCCAAAATATTTGCTTGAGGGAAATTAATCTGAAGCCCTAATTTATTACAATTTTTAGACAGCCCAAGGTGTCTAATCTTCCCAGAAATCTAAATACTAAATGCAAATATGAAATTCTGCCTTTTTTGACCACAGACTTCTAGCAAGTGACAGTGTGAAGGACTAACACGAAATACGAATTTCTGAATAACTTTAAAAGGACAGGTGAATGTTTTGACAAGATTTTATTGTGAAACATTGGATTTAGAAAAGGTACAAAATGTCAACGGTCAGATGTGTGCCAGTACAGTATTTCAATAGTCTATACATGTGGACAGCTGAACAGCCTCACTGCAGAACATGTATTTAGACATACTATCTAAAAGGGGGCCGCAATATTCACAGGCTTAAAATACATAAATAACTTGAGCCAAAGTGGCCATTACTGTTCAATGCTAATCAACATCTGGAAACGGGCTAAAAAGCACAATACAGTACAACAATCTCCTTGCAGATCCACATTTAAAGAACATCAGTTTATTATGTCAATAGTCTACAGCTCCAGGACACTATTTTCAGTACTCTGATTCAGTTGGCTAGTTAACAACTTTAAAAAAAAAAATCATGTTAAAAATTAGATTATGGGTTTTTTTAGATTATATTTTTCTATAATCTAAAAATTAGATTATGTTTTTCTTCAAACTGCAGGCATTTAATTAAAACTAAACACTATGAAGCCCCTAAAAATTTTTCACCCTGGTATTTATAAAGTCAATTGCTTCTAATATAGAACTTCAGTTTGTTCTTTTAAAATGTCCTTGCTGCAGTTTGAACAGATATAATTAAGTGATCTTGATTGAAACACTTCAATTTGGTATGCATTTGTGTTTTAAAACCGATTTCACCAAACATAGGTCACCATTCAACTGGGAAAAAAAAAAAATACCAAAATACTAACTCTGATTTCAAGTCATAAATGTGTATATTAAAAACAAAACCAACAACCCCAAAGGATAGCAGCATTCTCTACCTTAGTTTAGTTATTTTAAAGAGCATTTATAAACATACAAAGTTGATATTAGGGTATAAAAATACATGTATACCATATGAAACAAGATAGCTTGATTTTTTTCAAATTATTCTGCAGTCTGCCACTGCTGGAATTAGTCTGAACTACTGAGGTGATGCTTACAGTTCAGTACATGGGTGGACAGACAAGGAACTTTAGATTTTAGTTCTTTAATTAAAAGGTGTGTAGCTTAGTCTACACAATTAAGCTTACAGAAATATAAGCAGTTACCCTGTTACCAATCAGTAGCCAGAGCTGAACTAAACCTTTATTTATAGAAGTCTACCTCACTTTATGACCATTTGTTACCTTCTGTAACCTTCCTGAACAGAGACCTTGGGGTTTAATAGAATACATGTTTAATAGAAATTTCTGAATATGACTGATGTCCATTTGGAGCAAAGCTAAACTTAAACTGATGTAATTTAGAATCAAAATCTACCCAAAACATAAAAAACCTCTGCCTTTGACACCACATTCACTTCCCTAATTAATTCAAGACCATTAGTTTTGGCTACTCTTTTCTCATTGATGTCTCTTTAATAGGGGATCAGAATCTTGCAATTCATTAAAAAGAATCATCATAAGTTACAACTAAGTACAAAATCAAACAATAAGGAATTTTTTAATTTTTTTTTTTTACAAACTTTGAATGTATATCACTAAGGATGTAACATTGGGAGTACAATGTCTGCTATGGAATTAAAATTAGCGCTGTGCCAAATGGGAAAAGTATATAAATAAACCACTAAACTCCAGTGTGGCAAAAACCATTTTGGGTCTGTTGTTGTTGTTCAGGAAGTGTTTGGCATGAGCAGCACTAACAAAATTACACTGCACAGACACAAGCTACAAAGGTTATCTAAAGCCAATACTCACTGTCCATCAATTAGCTAGCTCTTAATGCTGCTTCAAGCACTGCACTAGCCACTTTGATCTTTGTTTCAGATTCCTCTGTACACACATTTATATTTACATAAAACATTTATTAAAGATGATTTTAAAACATAAAAACCTTATGTACAAAATACCAACATTCCTATAAATAAACAGTTGGAGAAAGGCACTTGCAAGAAAAATCTACAGTAAATCTTACAAAAAACCACACTGTCTCTGTTACTGTACAATAGATAATCTTTCAGTAAATCCCTATCACAAGAATGTAAAACACTAATTACTTGTTATAACTAAGAATATAACCATTACAGTTGTATTTACACATACATGTATGCCTTTTTTTTTTTTTAGTTTCACTTGAGAGCACCAGGATTTCCATTCTAAATTTGTATTTTGATACAAAGTAAAAGAACAGTTGCCAGAAACCAGTGTTCAGCATCACTGCAAATTCATAAACTTTTGGCTGACATCAGTGTAGCTTAAAAGACTCAGTTGCTGCTTTGTAAAAAGTACACCTAGTTTGTTATTGCATGTTGTCCTTTTAGAGAGAGCACTGCTATGTTCTCTATGCAATTGTTTAATACTATTGCTGGCAAAAAGTTTCCAATATCAAAAAAATAAAAACATTCTTCAAGCCAGTTGAAGTATTTAATCTGAACAGTAACTAAAAAAAGTTGTATATTAATTATAAAAATGTGTAGGAAACATGCCAACTAATCTGGTGTGCAAAAATATTTTTTCCACTACACAGGATCTTAAGGGCTCCACAGAATTACTCAAATGTACATTGAGTAGCAAACTCCAGGAATAAACAGTTCCTCAAGGAGATGTTAGTATACTCCCACTTTTATCAAACTTTTTACCCTTTGACAATGCTGCAACCTGTTTGAGCAGTTCTCTGTTTTTGGCCTGCAATAGAGATTAAAAAAAAAAAGTTTTATGAATTACTAAAATGTCTCAAATAGTAGTGGCATGCAACTAACTTCCCATTGCATTTACGAAACAAATTCACAAAATGTACATGCTGAGAATATTCAAAGGTAATAATAACTTTTCAGATTTGGATATGCTCTTTGAGATGCACAGTCCATCTTTAACAGAAACAGTAACCACATTTCCTGCACTGAAAATCTAGTACCTGAGGTACTGCACAGAGTAGCTGTTCAGTCTGTGATCTAGAAGGCAATTAAGGCTTTCTTCCTGATAAATATGCTTTAACTGTCAATTGTGCTAACACTGAGCCCTTAAATCAGGTCAATAGCACACTGACAACTTATTTAGTATCAGAGAACAGATACAAAAAAAACCCCAAAACAAAACATAACCTTTGATAAAGCATGTGAAGTAAGCCTCTATCTCCTGAAGTTAGAAAGCAATCCTTACACTGAGTTTAATTCATGTGGACACTGTCTGTTGACTGCAGAACTGCTGTATAACACATCTGAAGTCAAACATGGTAATGATCATTCAAGAACTTGGAAGTACTTCATCGCTGTGAGTGAACAGCCCAAATATGTAACTCCACGCGAGAATTTCTCAAGTACTGACAAGCAATTACTCACCTGCAACTGTTCCACAGTTTCCTTATGAGCTTTCTCCATACTATTCATCTTTGTCCTCAAATTAGATTCCTGGTACTGGAAGTCTGCCTTCAGTTCTGTCAACTGAAAATAAGAATTCTATGAAGATTCCTCGGACTGGTGCAGTGTACATCTTCTAATCTATCTGTGAAATCTTCATGGAAGCCTCGGGAAACACTGTATTTATTTACTATTGTAGTATTGACAACTTGGCATTTAAGAACTAGCTTGGAAAGTATAAAATATGTCTTTTATATGAAGAAAACAACTGCACTTATATAACTATATTGTTTGCTCAGGATTTAGTATAAAGAAGGTTAATCCTCAAAGCGCACACACACACAAAAAAATCAAATACAAGACAAATGATTTATAATCTTAGCTTTTCTTTCAGATGTGAGATACTTAACACAATATTCAGTTATATGGTAGCACATCAAAAACCTTCCATACAAAGGCAACAGGAAGGATTTCTTTGTGTCCTTTTATGCTACAATTTGTCATAAACAAAAGTTTCACTGCTTCTCAATCCACAACAATAGTGAATTAAACTGTGTTATTAGAAATGTGTAATTACAATGACTCGACCTCTGACTGGACTCCGAGTGTATGTTGTAGTATTGCTACAACTGTGTCTCTCCTGAGATTGGCAGAGATCCAGGTGACCTACACTAAGGCAGGTGTTTCTAAATTGTAATATATGCTTCTGTCCAAGCAGCTGGATGCTTCTTCTGGAAGCTTGTGCAGCTGGGTGAGCTACTAACAGTTTGTTGTGTACTGATCCAGCAGTTTTACAAACCACTTTTAACAAGTTTAGTTCCTCAAAGCATCCCAGATTCACCTGGCTATTTTGAACCTCTCTGGTCAATTTGGATTTATCAGGAAATTCAGTCTCTTTGCTAGCAAAGCAGCCTGACATACATAACCAACCAGAGCATACATTACCTGGAATACTGCATCCAGCTCTGGAGCCTTCAGCACAGGAAGGACATGGACCTGATGGAGCAGGGCCAGAGGAGGGCCACAAGGATGATCAGGGGGCTGGAGCACCTCTCCT
>JANIJG010024680.1:9501-41227 GCA_024611175.1 Megaceryle torquata
ACAGAATATAAGACAGAATATAAGACAGAATATAAGACAGAATATAAGACAGAATATAAGACAGAATATAAGACAGAATATAAGACAGACAGAAACATCCAGGCAAGTTAGATACCATGAAGTGCCAAGATGCACCATGACACCACAGGACCTCCCTCTGAGGACCACAGCCTGGCTGGAGCTCATGGCTACACGCAGGCCAAGTTGGATAGACAGAGCCTGACGTGTTCCAGAACCTCACCTGTTAGAGATGTGGTCTGGAAAGAGAGGGCTAGAGCAACATTTTTTCATGGCTAACTCAAAAATCTTGTCTTTGGACCCCCAATGCAGAGATAAACAGGTGAGTCTTTTATTTTATTTCTCTGATATGGAAATACCCTGGAATCTGGACCAAAAATTAATTACAAGTTGCATAAAAGACTGTTTCCTATTTTGTGGGGGTTTTTTTTGTTTGCATATGACTGAATGATTTGTTGTTCTTGTAATAATTGAAAAAGTGAATCTTCCTTTCTTTCATTTCATCAGCTGCTCAGTTTGTTATTTATTTTTTCTCTAAACTGCCTGTTAGCTATTTCCTCATATAGAAGTCAGTCTATTCAATAGTAAAATCTGCATTGCTTCTCTTTGAATGTCTTGTTTCTGCTACTTACATTCCTCAGCCAGCCTAACCCCTAAAGAACTCAGTATTATAGGAAAGGGCTTGCTACTGACATGTGCCACTCCTGGATTTTCAGCATTGTTTCTTATTCCATTTTCAACAACTGGATGTCTTTAGATCATTCCACCCACTTTGATGAAGTATTTCATAAGGAAACATAGGTGGTCTTCCCTTCCACTCTCAAGTGGTCAGAGTTACGCTAGAACACAGAGGTGAGCCTTGTCACTTCCATTTTTCTCCCTGACATGCAATGTTCTGCATTTGTCAACACCATGCTTGGAGAGCCAACCTGCCCATCTTCCTGCATGGAGTCCTCTACTATCTTGCCCAGCCCTGACTTGAATGATTCTGCCTCAGACTGAATGTTTCTGTACCACTGGTCATGTTTTTTTTCAATTCATTAATATGTATCATGTGAAGCACCACCTACAACACTCAGACTTTGGATATCCCTGTTGTAGTTTTCCTACACCAAACACTGATAATATACTTCTAGTTTTGTCTTCTGTCCCTCATAGGACTACCTAATTCTTGAAGGCAATACTATCCCACAATCACTCTTCTAATGACCCCTCAATGAAGGTCTTTTTCAAGAACTTTCTTTAAAGGGAAAAAAAAATAATCTAATTATCATCTTTTACTATTTGTTGACAAGCTCAAGGAATTATCATTAGACATGATTTTTCTTTGCAAAAGCGCTGCTGATAGATAGCTATAGTATCAAGGTACCCATCTATATGTCTCCTAATTTTATTTTTTATTACTATTTTAACCAATTTATCAAGTAAGGGAAGAAAATTCATTAGACTAATTCTCAGCATCAATTCCACTGTTCAATTAAAGAGAAGCAGAAAAATTGCTTTTTCTAGCCTTACAGGTTAGAAGCCAATATTAAAGGAAAGAGTATGTGTTAAGTTAGCAGCCCCATTGAGCTCACCATCAATTTCCAGTAGCACATTCTGATAGGTCTAACTTTAACTGGTACTCTGTTGCTCTTTGTTTGATGAGTTTAGCACCTACTTTTCCTTCACTTCTTTTCTTCAACAGTAGCTAATCCTTAATATTGCAAAAGAATGGCTACAGGTTAGATTTCCCTCTTAAGTCTTCTCTGATAGAATATGACAAGGAATTAATTTGGTTTCTCAGCAAGCCCATTATCCTCCTTACCTATTTTTCTGTGCTACAATACTAAGGAAAAAAATCCTTAACTATTATTTTTTGTTACAGTACTGAGGGAAAGAGTATTCACAAACTTGATGTGGACAGCTTTTTAGAAAATAACTGAATTTACTCCTTGTAATTTCAGCAGATCAATCCATTCTCAAGACATGACATTTGTTTTGGACAGGGCTCTCTTGCATTTCTAGCTAGCAATAATCATGGCATCCTCTAGTTATTAAGCCACATTTATTTCAGCAACACATTACCTTTCCTAATATTTTCTACTGGGTGATGCAAACCAAGTCTCCAGACTACTTGGAACCAAGTCCCTTCTCTAGAATCGTTGAGCAATAAACTTTCAGGAGTTCATAAACTTTCACCATATATTGATTTACCAAGGTAGCCTATATAATAAGAGCCTATCTTTGTCAAGGAGGTATGAAATGTCATCAGCTCTCTAAAGATAAAGGAACTATAGCTTCCTCCATCAGGCAATTGGGCAAGGGATTCTGTGAGATTAAGCCACCATGTAAGAGTCTCTGCATGTGGCTGGACCAGCCAGTATAAGGAGAAAGATAGTATTTTTAGTAATGATCCAAAGACCTGCATTTACAAATCTGATTGCAGAGTTTTATGTGACTAGTCTGCAATGCTCACACTATTTTCACAGGTGGGAGAGAAAGCATGTGAAACCAGGATGGAAAAGTTTCAACATTAGCCAAAACCTGACAGGCTTTTTTTTTTTTTTCTTTAAAAAACTCCATATTTCTTATAGACCTTAAAAAATAATTCATTGCATTAGAATTTTAGTTGCAAACACTGCTTTCACTGGTGGCAAATACATATAGTCTCCATGAAACTCTCTTTGATATCCACACAGGACCTGTAATGCGACTGATCCTTAAAATACAGGATATTCAATGAAAAATTCTTAGTACTGTATTCATAAAGATTGTTGCACACAAATTCTGTATACAGCACTGGTTGTTCATGCGTGAATTTCAGTAATTAATCTAACAGTGAGTATCTGACATGGGAAGGACTACAGTGAGCAAACCTCTTAGAAACTATTTGTTGGACTATTCCAGTTTTATGGTTAACGAACACCAGGAATAATAGGAGGCTCATCCCCACCTACACAGACAGTACAAAGGCAACAGACCCATTATATATGCTTAACTGGATCCCACATCACATGGACAATGAATCCTTTGCATCTTTGTTGCATCAGCCTGACAGTACGTAGTCATTCTTAGCATAAACCAGGAGCACCTCTCTAGGATTTCCAGATACTCAGCATTGGTTGCTGAAGAGTCAGATGTTGCTGAGGCATTAATTTCTGGCCAACCAAACATGTCATAATTGACTGTGCAAAGCAACACGGCAGTAGATGATCACTGAAGGCTATACCACACTGCCCAATTCTTTACAGTTTGCTTGTACAGAGAAGCTTTCAGACTTACCACATTTACTGAGTCAGTTATCTTAGAGAAGAGAATCCCTTTAAGTAACATGTGCAGGTTTTTTGGCATCATTCTAAACGCAAAGTTGACACTGACTATTTTCATTCCCATACCAGTAAGTAAAAGTTTCCTCACATTTAAACTATGCACAATTCTTACTTCTGGTGATCTATAATATTTGAGATCATCTCCCTAGCAGTGTGACCATACTCCCTGTACTTATGCCTTTATTCAGAATTAACCACGTAAGCATCATTGCTTTCTCAGTGTTTAAATACACAGAGCTGAATGAAGTAAGTATTCACAGAAAGCATTCAGTTTGGGTACTGTGATCCATTTCAAACATAAAAAAACCCCCACAAACCTAACAAAAATCATTAGGAGATAAGTGTGAAGTGCCTTTATGAATATAAAGAATCTATAAAGCCGTCACTAGGTGGGTCCATAGCAATGGATTAGATTAGAGAGATGTTACATGCAAAACATTGATGCTTTAAACAGATGCAGTACAGACCAAAACTGAGTCTGGAAATGGGAAAGTGAAGTGGGAGATTCTTTCCCCCAGCTGCAGAGCCAGCAGGCCTGGAAACCAAAGGGCTGAGGGGCTGTGTTTTGCACTGGCTGCCCACCCTTGTAGATGCCTTCATTAGGAAGAATACAATTCAAATTATGACAGAAGTTATTTGTGGTCTCTGGTAAGCAGGTCCACACACTCACATAAAAGTAGCAATTCTCTTTTCTGTAGGAGTAAGGCTGAGGACAAAGGAAGGTATTTTTACAGACTGAAACCTCTGCATCTTCAAGCCAAAGGAGGAATGTTCCTAATTCATCCTTGACAGTATTTCTTTGGGGCAGTGAGTGGAAAGGAAAGTGTCATTTCTTAAATTACTTTCCTCTTCAACTGCCATAAGAGTAGGGTGTGGGTTCCAGGCAGAAAACCAATTATTTTTGGTCTGGTCACATTTATTCAGATCTAGCCAGACTTTAGCCAAGTAGGAAAATGCCTCAGCATGGCCACCATGACAGCAAGGAAGGAATAACAGGTATTTTCTCATTTCTGCTAAGCAGAAGCTCCTATCAGAATACAAAGTGATGGAAAACGTGGGTGGATTATTTGGTTCCAGCTGGCTCCACATCACACAGTAAGGAAATGCCATGATCTTTGACAGGTTCATATTAGCAAAAATCAAGCAAAAGATTATGGGAAAGCTTCCCATTCCATTATCAAATAATTTGGGGGAGGGAGAAGGATGGGAGACTAGCAGTTTTTCTTTCTAAGCTCTCAGGAACTGTCTATTTTTATGACCCTTTTAGTGTTGAAAGCATTGTCTGAAATAAAGACTAATCTCAAAGGATGTGAAAGCAAACCTATCGTTAGGCTATTCAGAAAATGTAAAGCAGGAAGAAATGAACCATTTTCATCTGGTAGAGCTCCTACACAGCAGGTCTAGCTTACTGACTGGTGATATGTGCCAGGGCTTGGAGGGCACCACCAGCCCTGCCTAGCCCCAGGACTCCCTCCACCCTACCCATGGCCCAGGACCCCATTTCAGCATAAGCATCTTCCTGACAGAGACAAGCATGGGGACACACCCTTCACACATGAATGCGCTTCTCCCAGTTACGCACATAAGTTGTCTATATACGGTATGGAATTAGGTGCCTTAAACACCAGACAGAGACTGATCCATGGCAAGCAAGAAGGAAATAGTGGGGACAGCATTTAAATAATAGCCCGCACTGGTGTTTGGATTCACTGCTTCCAAGGAACCGCTCCGTGTCCCTGGGCCCCACATATATATTCATATGCAATACATTTTCTACCTTTGATCTTCCCAGGCCATTGGTTTCAGGAGGAGAGAAGGGACCAGCTAGTTCCTCTGAATACTGCCAGAGGAGGAAAAACAGAGGGCAGTGCCCATGGCTCTCCATGCCCCAAACCCCTAATAGTTGAATAATGAAGAATGACTGACTTTACCCAGTAAATGGAGAAGCTGGGGCTAGCCTTCCTCTGCCTGAAACCCCTCCAAATTCACACCTCCCTGTTGTTCCTAAAGACTTGCTCCAACCACCAGGCACTAAAGATACAACTACTGACCAGTCAAATGCAGCAAGTCCCTCAGAAGCTGCTATAAGATAGAGAAAGCTCACTTTGATGGAAAAGTTAAGTAGCATGATGACAACCTGCTAGGCAGGTAAGGTAACCAAGAAGATGGTCCTTCAGCTTCCAGACTCACTTTTATGGCCTCTTATTTAATTTTAAATTAAGTGGCCATGGATGAAGTATGAAAATTGTTTCATTACTGAATTAATTAAGGTAGGAGAGAAATATCTTTCTGCAGCCAAATTAGTCTTTTATTCTTTCTGGCCAGTTTGAACAATTTGATTAAAAGCATTACAGCCAATACCAGACTCTCCTACGTTCTTGTCATTGGGTTACTCTCCTCAAACATGGGGAACACACATCTTACCCACCTTTGGCAAGAGCATAGCCTAACCCCTGCAGAGCAGCATTTAATTTGTGGATCCAGAGGGATCTTTGAGAAAGATAACTGCTACGCTGTTCATTTCTACCAAGACAGCAGAAGTTCTGAGTCCACTTTAAGTTAAGCATCTCACGCAATTGGGAAGTTTCGGCACAATCAGGGTAGACAGAAGCTAAGAAGAGGCTCTTGGGATCACATGATTTCATTTAGGCACTTAGGCTCTGTCACTGTTCACTTCAAACACTTGCAGATCTGAGCCTAAGTGCAGCTCCAATTAAAGAGAACAAAATATTCCCTATGTAAAAATAAAAAGAATGTGGTTGGAATAAAACTCTCAAACAAGAAAGAGTCTGGAAATACGTGTAAACTCCAGTTTGAACCTGGCATTTAGCAGATCCTTGGAATTAGTATTTTTGTTTCCTAAAATTACACATTTGCTACTACTTTAATATCTTCTCAAAGCCATTCAAATGTTTAAGGAGTGGCAACAGTTAATATTTCTTAAGTATTACTGTCAAACCACACTAGGATATATGCAGAACTCGTCACATGGTTTTTCCAGTACAGTTAAACAATGCATTCAGCCAAGACAACATAAGATAGCAGCACTGTGGTATGAGCTAAGTACTATTATATCATCAGGACACTCTCTCAAATGAACACTCTAATGACACTTACTTAGCAATTTCCAAACAATTTAAACTATAAAATTAACCCTTTTTTTTTTTATTTTAATATGCATCACCAAATATATATATATATCATGTAATCACCAGATACAGAAAAAATAATTAATGTAGAGATGAGCTGTCTAGTAGTTTGAACAGGTGACTGACCATAGGGTAGGAATTCCCCGATTTATAACACCAGTGATGATCTGCTTTTTGCAGATCTAGTGTGGAGTATACCAACTCTAAAAAAAGTATCTGTTTTGTGGCGCTTCCAAGAGAATCAGCTAATTAATGTCTTTTTATAATGCTTTCAAAATACAGAGTACTGCATAAATGCATAGAATTGCTAAAAGAACTGACAATGGATCTGGAATTTTCCTTTGGTGAAGCAGTTGTCTCAACAGCCAAAGCTGCTCTCATTGAGAGACAGTGATTGAATCACTGCTAGTATGTTATTAATTTCTCTAATAGATGGCAAGGATTTGTGGAAAACAAGACAAAACTTCAGAATAGAGGTGGATCTCAGTGGAGCTACATGCTGCAGCTTCCTCTGGAGCCCTCTCGTCAATCATCTGTTACTAAAAAGTAGATGATGCAGAGGGATGGAATATTACTTAATGGATAACCTGGAAGTGTTGTGAACATTCATTTGAGGAAAACTCAGTGTCTGCTCATATTTAGTTTGTATTCCTTCAGATTTATGGCTGTTTTGAAGAGATGAAACTAGCAGTGGTCGCCGTTGTAGCTGATAAGCTGTTTGGTGTGGTATTTGGATTTTGGTCCACAGAGGACTTCGCTTCATATGCATGTCAAGTATCCAAGATCTTGAGCAATGTTGTTGAACCAGAAAAACCTCTGCTAGAAATATGATATATTTCATGTCAATATTGCTGGAGAAAAAAAAAAAAAAGCATCTAATGTAGTATTGTATACTATTTGTTTCCAATTAAGCCCGAAAAGAGAAAAATCAGGGAAGCAGGCAAAAAGACCAACCAAACTTAGAACTTTTAAAGTTCTTTAACAAGGTTCTGTTCAAACAGCAGTTTAAAGTATAGTCTGGTTCTTATTTTATCCTGAGTTGGCTTATCCATCCACCATAAGGACTTCTTTAATTCCTGTAAAACAACTGTGTGTTCAGGAGAGTGTCTATTCTGAAAATGTTTCTATTCATAAAAACGGTCTTGCTGAATTCTAGCTCTCCAGTATGTTTGCAACTCAATGTGAGATTTACTGGCTGACAGATAAAAGATGTCTTTTTCAAGCACCAGTCCTGAACACTCAGTAAGGGATCATAAAATCAATCTGGTTACCTAGTGGCTCATCCAGCAACAATAGGAATAGACAATTTGTTCACTGTCAACACGTGGACAACTCCATTGCCTTCATTGCCTTTGGTGGGGCTGTACAGCCTTGCGGAAGAGTCACATTCAGACATCTGCTCCTGATGCACGAAACAAAGGAAGTTTCATACCACTGTTCTCAGAAGCTGCCGCTCATAGTGTGGAGCAGGGGTCGGCAACCTTCCAACGGTGATGTGCCAGATTGTAATTTTCTTTCCCAAATTAGAGTTTAAGAATGCTGGCAGGAACTTTGCAGGAGCCAACAGACGCTGCCTCTCAAAGAGGCAACATGCTGCCAATCAGCTGATTGGCAGTATCTTGCCTCTGTGTGAGGCAGGGGCTCTGGGCTCCTGGGGAGTTAGTATCTTGGTAGGAGTTAGTTCCTCTCAGAGATGCCTCCTGCACTGGCCTTCCTATGTGCCATTTTAAATCTGCTCTATGGTCTTGATGTCAAAAGTGGCCAGCTCCTGGGTTCTACCCCAAAAACGTGTTCAGAATTCAAAGCCATATCACAACTCAGGCACCAATTCTAGCACAGAGGAAAAGGACCAAAAGAAAATAGCATTTAGCGTGCCCTGAAGCTTCCAAAGTCATGGGAAATAACACCAACTTCCTCACCTGTGCAAGTTCATTTGTAACTCTGAGTTTATATTTGGGGGCATGTGGGCAATTCCAGTGCCCAAACACACAGATGAAGAAAAAAAAAAATCACTTAAAATAATTACATGTGTCTTTGCACTTCCTCCAAATTCGTGTACCACTTTCAGGACTCAACAAACATTTTCAATCTGTCGGTCAATACACATACATGCAACACACCTGTTAGGGTAGAAGAGATAACTGCAAGCAACTCTTCACATTTTAAATTAAAAGTACTTGCAAAAACAAACAGTAATTTTCTGAGGTTTTCTGGTAAGACTAAAACCTCCACTTTTTCTTTCAAAACGTGTAAAATGAGACGAGTCTTCCACCTCTATCAGCTTTTGAGTAACTGTCATATTTTGAAGGCATACAAATTGTGCCCTTAACCAGTGGCATTGTCATCAGCCACAGGGAAGGATTACAATGGTGGAACCATGCTCTCCTCAATTCTATGCTTTTCAGCCAAAATTGAGTCATGATGCAATGGACAGAGCTGCCACCGTGTCCTCCTTGGGGCATTTAAGAGCAGGACTGGCTACTTCCCATCTTCCTACTTCCTTTTCCACGAGGGCCGTACTTCACAATCTTCCTCTAAGAGCAGCAGTGACTCTAACTTCTGTGCCATTTCACTGGCTTTTGTTCAGTAAATAGTCTAATTCTCCTGAGTTGGAAGCAGCTGAGGTTGTTAGTGATATATTGTCCTAGCATTAAACACACTGTCACCTGGCAGGATGATTGACTAGAGCCTGAATCTTGGCAGAATAGCGTTTTGCAGTTAGTCTGGCATTTCTTTATTAAGTTCAGGTTAGATTCACTTAAGGAATGCACTTGCCAGCTATGCCACGTTTTTGACTTTATATCCATCATGATGATTAATGGTCTATTTACAAAGATATGTATTTCATAATGAATGAAATTTCATAATTAAATTCTTGCCTTCTTTTCCCCGCCCAACATAAACCACACCTATTATTGTATTCTGTTGAAGCAAGCTAAATTCCATCAGAAACATTTTCAGACATCAGCACAGGAGCTTTCCGTGCTCTGCACTTCTAAATATGATGCATATTTTTAGGGACTGACATTGTTCAAAAGACTGACACATTATACAAAACCGCTCTTCTTTGCTTTTTTCTTCTTTTGTTTACCTTTACATTCTCTAATTCAATGAGCCATCTAGGAATACATGAAATTTTTGAGCATCTGCATCCATGCCTATGCAATTATCGGAACAGAACTATTGTAATGGTAGCATCTAGGAACCTCAGCCACCAGTGGATGGTAGCTGCTACATAAACACAGAGAAAATCAGAGCTCCTGCCCCAGGCATTTTGCAGGTTATGAAACAAGAGGCAGTGGTTAGACTGGAGCAGTATGGAAGCAATGAAATACATTCTCTCAAGATTATTATGCAGTGGTCTCACAGAGACCTATCAAGCTTTTTTAGATATTAAGACAAACTATCAGTTCAGCCAGTTTCAACAACTTCATACGCCTCATTGTCAAACTTTGCAGACTACCAGTGTTTTGTGGTTTATTGCTTAGGAATGTCTCAACTGCTCCATTTCACCTTCTGCAGTAATGGACTTCCATCCAGGCCTGTCACTGCTCCTTTGAAAGCTGAGAATACAGACTGAAAGACACAGCTGTGCTATGAAGCAGTTATGAAGTAAAGTTATTAATCCCTACAAGCATATAAATCACTGTGCCCAAATGCAATACAGGTTCTCTAGTACACTTTACTCCCCTGAAATACGAATTTCTCTTGCACAACATCCCTTATAATATCCATAGATTTTTTTTTTCTTAATTTTTTCTGACGTACCTAGTGCCAGATTCTCAAAAATGCCTTAAAGATCTACTAATGATCAACTAAAAGATCACTCTGTAGTATTCAAAACTGCTTACAGAAACAGTGCTTAAGCACCTTTTAAAATCCCAGTTGACACTTTGATGAAATTTCCAGTGCCTAAATATCTTAGGTACTGACCCATCATGCTAAAAATTTTGCTCAGAGCTTCCTCCTCTTCCCATACACAGCTCAGTGTTCTGAGACAATACTAACCCTTCCTGGGTTAGATCTGGTAGCACCCAGGTTTTCACTTTAAGTATTTAATTAATCTTATTGCCAAAGTATTCTTCTTGAAACTTTGATAAAGAGCCACTTAGCACTCAGAATTAAAATTTATAGGAAAGCAAGCTCAGACAGGATTTGTCCCACCTAACATCACACATCTTCAGCATAGCCGTTAGTGTCTGAGCTAAGATCCATTCGCAGTTAGCTGGCAGAAGTAGGGTCTCACAGGACAGAATTCATTTGACCCATTCTAAATAACTACTAAAGGATTTGGTGAGTTGCATCTCAGAAGTGCCTGTATCTCTGCTTTGACCAGAAAGGAAGAACAGGTAACTAACTTCAACGCAGTATCTGCTTTGAAGACATCTGAAGTTAAGTGAGGCAGATTGCACCACTGTGTCTTGAGGTTAAACTAGTTTTAGGAATTCCTTCCTTTCTGTCACCGACTCCAAACATAACCACCAGCAAATCATTTAACTTCTCAATGTTGCAGTTTATGTATCTATAAACCAAGGTGTATTATTACGGTGCTATTACATTCCAGATACACCACAGAGTCATAGCAAGGCAAAACAAGCTCTTGAAAGTATGTTGAGAACCTCAGAGGGAATATATTAAATATGTGCAAACCATATTAAAGAGACTACTAAAGAGTAGGGAAAACAACTGACAAGACTTCAAGCAAGGAATAAGAGATTAAATTCCACTTGCTGTGCATAAATGTTGTGAGTAGTCTATCTCACAAACGCTTAGCATGTTGCACATGCTCAGGAGATCTAGTATTTCAAGGTGGATTTTGTCCACACCATGAAGAGAAGCAAAGAACTTGGTTTAATTGTCATCTAGAGTTACGGAGCATACGCAAGCTAGGAGAGTTTATTGTGCTGCTAAGCCTCGCAACAGTGTAAATGAAGGTCTTGTTGCAGGGTGCTAATCTTCTCAGAATTCTTATTAAAAATGGATGATTGCATGTGCTTCCAAACAGCCAGGGCATTGGTTTTTGATTTACTAAGCCCATGAGCATTGCTCCCACTGCATTTTTGCAAGCTTTTTATAAAAATGAAAGGGAAAAAAGGTGAGGCTTAAGATGGCCTTTTGCATGGATTACTTTTTTCCCCACCTAAGAGTGACACGTTTAAGCTGTTAGGCAGGACAACACAGTGAAATTTGATTCTGGACTTCTCACTCTCCCAGTCTGTGTCTGGAAGCAAATGGTTAATGCTCCACACACAGCCAGAGGTGCTGTAAAGGAGGGAGGAATTGAGCACCCGAGGTGATTATAGCTGAAAACATGACTCTAATGTAGGGAAATAATTCATATTTAAATAATTGATTATTATCTACAAAGTTATCATTATAATCATGTTTATAATGAATGCATGTTTTACCAATTTGAAATAACTAAGTATTCTAATCTTAGCAAGCTTAAAGAAAGTCTGTTAATGAGATAAGAATATTTTCCTTTCTGCATATGTATTAACTGCTCTTTTTTTTTTTTTTTTTTTTTTTTTTTTTGAGTTCAGAAAAGATGTTTGGAAATGGATTACTCCAGGATGTGTTTTTGCAAATTTACCAGTGTGAGTGCAGGTAGTATCAAGAGGGAACACTGCTGGGAAAAATCCAGATAGCTGTAGGTTTTAAATTGTGCCTGCTACTTAAAATTGATACGGCCTTTCCCTCCAGTTCATTGTGCCTTTCCTTCAGTTCAGTGATGTCTTCACTTCTTATTTCATTAGCGGCTCAGCCAAATCCTGCTCTTGAATATTTGTGAAGCATTTTCAGCTCAAGGCTGCGGGATACGGAACATCCTTATTGTAGTGGGAACTGGTGATGCTCTTACAGGAGCACATCTTTAAGTTTCCTCAGTGTTATTTATTTTTCATCCTTTTCAGGCAGAGTACAACCTTTCATTTCAAGTGAAGTCTGTACTATAAGTATCAACACTAAAGAGTCACTTAGAAACATATGCTCATACTGTGTTAGGTGTTAACTTCCACCAAAATCAATGGAATTTAGGAATTTAAATCTCTTTAAGGATTGGGGAATTAGTCGAATATAATGAATTCTAAAGGTATTATACTTTGAAACCAGCTGGCAAATACAGTCACCGGAGAATATCCCTGCTTACTTTACAAACAAGGCCTTGCATAGTCTACACTATACCTAGGGTTGGTGAATCACCAATGGTGTAGCAACATCATCTATACATTTATGGGGAACAGTTTGACACATGGAAGACAGACACCTTCCTCATATGCTAACCTCATGGTTGTGGTCAACTGATGGAATTCATATTCAACAGACTTGGCTTGGAAAGGTGGAAGATTGACAACAGGTATATTCCTGGAGGTGTATTCAGGAGCCCTTCATTTGCTTCCTGTCTAAGTTTAGCCTGTATCCAGGACTACACTATAGCACTTACTCTATTGCCCAAATGACCCCTCCCCAGCAGAGATGGGGAATCAGGAAAAGGAGAGAAGATCTGTGAGTTGAAATAAAAACAAACAAACAAAAAACTTAAAAAATACCAGATCTAACAAGCAAAACTAATACCATTGCCAATATAAAGTACACAAAGTTAGCTCAGTAGAAGTATGGTGTTCACAACATAAACTGGAAGGCAGTTCTTGGGAGCAGGAGAAGCAGGATCAGGAGGAGTCCAACCAAGAGGTCCCCTCCTCAGCAAACTTCCCCCTTTATACTGAGCACAACATTTACGGTCTGGGATACACCCATGAGCCAACTTGGGTCAGCTGCCCTGGCTCACTCCAACCTTTCTAATGGCCTGCAGACCATGTCAGGCTGTGATTTTGTCCCAGCCAAACCAGGACACTTCCCTTATAGCTTACATCAGTGCATAGAATTGTTCCCCTCCAAGTCACAATAACAAAGGGCACCAGTTCTTCTCATTTCAGATCAAAAGGAGCATTGTGATAAAGATCACCCTTTAGGTTACTATGTGTCCAGTTAGATGGACTATGATGGATTTTTGTGTTGTGCAATTTAAGGAATTCAATTTTATGAATGCATAGAATTTTGAAGCATTTAAAAATAACCTAAAAATACCGATTTGTCCATTTTTTGCAAGATATGCACAACTAACTTAAAATGTCATCATTTCGCTATGTAGCATAACCCCAATTACCAGTAATACACTGATCATTCAGGAAAAGAACAAGTCTTCTTGTTACCATATTGCCATTGTTGAGAGACAAGTTTCCTTGACAGTCATAATCAGCACTTGATGTTCCAGTTAACATGACTGAACATCATTTCTTCAGGAATATGCAAACTGAAACAGTATTTTTACTTTTCCTAATTACATTGCTGCTCATTTGTGTATTTTAGCTCAAAGCAGGAATCTGGACTACACTTGCCTTTGTCAAAATACCATCAGTTAAGCTCTGGCCACATGTTACACGTTGCACGTGTGGTCACATGTGGGTGTGCAAGAGAAATGGAAAAGCAATGGGAAGCCATGAAGCAGAGCCATTTCCAGTATCACTGCCATTCTGCCTCTCCTCATGTCCTCCCTCCCCTATTTTATGAGCCGGAAAAAGGAAGCCTGAGAACAGGCCTCCTCGAGAAGCATTGCTGCTATGGAGTCTAGAAATGCCAGGAAACAAAACAGAAGCCCTGGGGTCTAATAAACAACATGCAGTCTCTGTGGACTTTTATCCACTTAGAATGATTATTTTAACAGCATCCAAAAGGCCAGTGTATATGCTGATACGGGCTACAGTAGCAGGGATTATGCCTCTGCCTCCACAGTGAGCCTATGAAGAAGCAGTACCCTTCAGTAGGGTCTGTGGAGACAAAGCGAAGACATGCGTTAGACATAGCTAAGGCTCACAGCCAATCCTTCTTCCAAATTGGTAAGGAAATCAGCTACCCTGTGCTTTCCTTCAGTTCACAGTAATAAACTTCTACCGATTAGTTCTTATGCAGCATTAAATAGCTGCTCACATGAAGAGCTGTATAATGTCAGTGTCCTGCAGTCTCAGCCCAAATACATCTTAGCGTCTGTTAATTGGTAGCTTGTCATCCCAGCCCTTTTCCTAAATAGTAATGCTCACCTTCAAATACCCTTAAAATTGTCTTTGAAAATTAGTTCACATTGCTGCTATTGTTAGTTCAGAAGATCTATCCAATTTCAGGCTTTTCATGTTTATTAATTAAAAGGTGACTGAAAATGGCATTATCAAAGCCTGCATTAAATTGCTCTCTTTGTTTTATGATGGTTAGAGGTCCCCAAATGGAATTGAAAAGGCCACATGTGTTACAATTATTATTTTTTTAAGCAGACACCACTTCGTCATCATATACTAGATTCAAAGCTAGAGGCCACAGTCAAACACACAAAAGAATAGCTGGCTTTTTTCTCTTTCAAATTATTGATATGTAAGAGAGAGGACAGAGTAATTGTTTAATCACTGGCACATTGCTTTAAATCTAATTCTCAGCACACACACAGAAAACACAAATGGATGGAAAGGGCACCGAGGCATTTGAGTTGATTGATGGCAGGTCAGTGGCCAATGCACAATAGTTTAGATCTAAAACGTAGCAAATTAAGAGCATCACATTCCAAAAGCATTATATGAAGCTGATCTCAACCAGAGAATGGTTAACACTATTAAAAGGTGGAAATATTAGCCAATGTGCTTACCCAGCTGAAGTGTGCAATATTACATAATGGATTGCACTGAGAAAGAAAAGGTAGGAAATTGAGGATGGGGTATATTTTTGCTACTCTTCAGAGCACTCACTTTGAAATGGTAGTTGCTTATTTGAATAAATATTATGCTCCAGAAATTGACCCTTTCAATTAAAAAAAAAATTACAGTGTTACTCATGAAAAGTAGTCCCAATGGCCTCAAAGGGTACAGGTGAGCCATCCAGCTTTCAAGCTAAGTTCATGTACAACCTAATAGCACAGGGTAAGTCCATCTACACAGCAGGTAACTTTTCACATAGCTAATATTTTGTACCTACTTGACATGCACAGCACTCTACTCATCTGGCTGATCCATTTGGTCTCAATGAAAAGGCAGGAAGAAAATCTCTGTGGTTATTACACACTCTGAGGTTTCCTAACCATCGCACATAATTAGTTCTGAGACGTTTTTAAATGCCCTCCCTTTCTTATTCCTGTGATATGCGTTAGATATTTAAAGTAAATATTTCATGTTTGCAGATCACAGGAGATCACACAGCTGAACAGAGTATAAAACATAGTAAGGTTCAAAACAACACATAGCAGACCAGTAGCAGGCACCGCTCAAGGTTTACGAGGACAAGAAGTCCCCAGTTTTCTGATCACCCTCTGTGGATTTTGGTGTCAGAGTAGCAAGAAATAATAGCAATTATGAAGTTTTTAAAATGTAGTATTAGGCTCTGGTTTGAACAGGGACTAGAAAAGAAAGACGCTGTCAGCAGCTGGAGAGTTAGCGACTGACAGAAGAATCAAGAGAGCTCTGGAACACCTCTGGAAGTGCAGCTGGAATTGGGATCACTCATAGAGCTGTTCAAGCTAACTGTGGGAACTTGGGGTATAATTTTTTTATGATGTAAGGTGTTACTGCGCAGGGCTGCAGTCCCGGCTACTTTTTATATCCACATGAAACTCTGTGGCTGCCAGGACTCAAGCACTGTTTCAATACTCAGATCTGAGAAATCACATTATAAGGGAGCTACAGGCTTTCGTGCATGTATGAAATGTGAGTTAAGAAGTTTCTTCAAATTAAAGTTCTTGTGATTCTGTTCATGTAAATGGAACCAATTTGGCTACTTAACAAAAGTGTATCAGAATCTGCCCTTTGATTGCCAGGCAGAAAAGATCAGGCAGCTCACTGCCTGATCAAGTGATTTGTTATGACCTAATTGTATATTTAGATGTAAATGTTGCCTTTGGATTTGCCTGTAAGGGCACAATTTGACCCTTTCCTTTTTTTTTCCAGCTGAAATGAAATTATGCCTTAGTAACACATCAAAAGAAGTAGGAATTTGCAGTTGGCACCATGTAAGGATTAGTATTATCTATTGATATTACACTAATCAGATATTCTTCCTGTTCAAATGATTCAAATCTTTTTTTTTCAGGACAGAGAAAAGAAACATGTCTTGTACTGAAAATTAAGATGTGACCCAGCCTTCAGCTGCAGCTTTTGCTCTTTCCTTGACACTACGTAGCACAAATGACAGGACTGTAAGACAGCCCAGCTAAGAATACTTTGAGACCAGGGAATGTACCCAAGCAATATATTACTCTTTGGTTACTAATTCTGAGTAGTGATTTCAATAGGACTGTTGCTTGTTTGCAACATGCAGCAAATTACATTCAGGTTTGGAACTGATAATCCTGACTTTATCCAAGGAACTAAATAGGCCAAGGAATGAATCATACAGAGAACTACCTACTTGCCTATAGTAGAAATCCATCATAAAAACAGGGCAATTCTGTAATGCAGTCTGGCTGAACTTTGCTGCCGAGTGTAGTATAGCAGCTGTGTGAACGAACAGAGAATTTCAGTCCCTAGAGCTCAATTCATTAGCCTGCACAAGCATGAACATTATTTCTTTGAAACAGAAGAAGAATGGGACTATTTCACAAGTATTATTTGCTCTATTTACATGTACAATATAATACAACATACTACATTCATATATTTTAGTTGGAGATATCTGCCTATTAACAGGGAACATTTACAATTAAAAATACATTACGTTCACCTAAGAAGTTCTGGCTTAAGAAGTGAAGACTGTTTTCATGATGCCTGGAAGTTTAATAGCCTTGGAAAATGAACACAGATCAATAATATGTTATTTTCTGTGATAGTGAGCTGTTTCACTATCTGTTTATAAAATAACATTCTTCTTAAAAGCATCAGGTCCAGGCTGCCAGTTGCAACTTTACTCCCTAGATACCCTGGTTTTCTTTTCAACTGAAACTGCAGAGAAAGTAAATGCTGTCAAATCAGACAGTGCTCCAAACAGCCATCATGACAACTTCATCTTAGTATGTCAACATACCAAGTGTTTCTCCTAGATACCTCTATGGGCCAGATTCAATGACCCCAGAGCCAGAGTAACTTCCAGTGCTAGAAGCAGCTCTTCCTGATGGCTAGATAAGAAAAACAACAACAAAAAAATGTTCCTTAGTGCAAATTAGAAAGACGGAAAGAAGCAGTGGAAGAGGAAGAAGAACGGACATGCAGAAGGGGGATGCTGGAAGGAGGCAAAATGAAAATGCAGAAAGAAAGAGAGTAAAGAAAGTCATAATCTCTGTAGATAGCAAGGGGGGATGGGACAAGAATTTGAGCTCAAAACCTCAAAACGCTCAAATTCAATGAGTCTCCTCATCTATTTAGCCTCATAAATAGATGCAGCTTGCTTTGACATTCTGCTGCCTGGCAGGCAGACTGACTCTTCCCAAAGAGATCCCCTGTGCTACTTCCAGAGGCACTGAGGCCACACAACATCTCTTCTGCAGGTAACCCCCTTTGACCAGTTTCACACCGGGCCTGGCAGGTGTGTCTTTTTTGTCACACTAGCAGATTCCTGAAGCCAATTTGTAGTATTGTGCCAGCAATTACATATGCAGCCATACGTGGTATGGAGGAAGGAGGGGGATACTCCAGAAAGGAGTCAGGTAAAAACTCTACCTTTTCCTAAATGCATGTTTAGAGATACATTGCTAGGTAACTGCATTCATTCCTAGTCAAGAAAGCCCCTAGCAGCCAACATGGGCCAATAAAAGCTACTGCTTTTTTTAAGTGCTACAGATATGGAAAAGCCTGAATGATCAGAAACCATTTTTTTTTTGGTTTTTGTTTGTTAGATCCAGGGAGACAAGCTGTTATTTTACTGCTCTTCGTAGATGCTCCTACTTTGATGGACAAAATGTCTAGAACAATTGGAACACAAAGTGACATAAATCCCAACAGAACAAAAATATATCCATTACCTACGGTATGTCCAGAATCAATCTCTGTGAGGGATGATTATGGTATTGACCTGAGATCTGTCAGTACATTTTCCTCTGAGAAGTCCCTAGTGCTTGTAGACAGAGCCCCCGTGGGTGTTATCTTTTATATGCACCAATATGAACTGAATCCTAAAAACTTGGCTTGTGTGTGTGCTTTTCTTAGCCAGATGATAACAATTAACATCTACTGAATTATTAGGTGGATATGAGTTGGGCTAAAAGCAGGACATGAAGAAAATGAGTATTCACAGTACAGAGAATCTATATCACTGCGTCTTCAGTGATTGAGATGCAAAGCAAATCACTTCACAATATAAGCCTTCTCACCTTAGTCCTCAGTCTACCTGGACAAACTCCAGTCAATATCTGAATAAAATTTGGTCATTGGGATGGCAGAAGAAAGGAATCAAAAGCTGAACAGGGGATAGTCAACGCCAGAAAACTCTTGTCGCTTAATGCATTGTAAATTCTAATTATTAGAAAGACTCTTGTGTTTACCTGGAATTAATATAATCAGGTTTTATTCATATGGTCATTTGGTCTCTAAGGAAAATGGGAAAGATTTATTGTACCTCCTTCGACAAAGGAAGATACATCCAATCTGAGTGTGATAATTGCGAGTGGGCTAGCCACACAGAATTGCCTTCAAAGACCACATCGTCACCCAGACCCAAATAACCCACCCAAACTGAATAATTAATTTATGTACAAAAGCAGAGGTCTGCTGGAGGGTAGAAAAACCTATGGAAAACAAACCTTGTCAGGTAGTCCAGCATGATGCAGATGGAAGAATCACTCTCCTTGTTTCCCTGGACAGTATCCAAAATAAAGGTGATTCTAAATCAATAATCCCATAAGGTAAAAGACAAGCAATAGACTTTGTGAAGAATAACACAGTATGCACTAGATCAAAGGCCTCCTACTCCAGTTAAAAGCTGATTTCCAAATAAACGTCTACTCAAAGTTCTGGGCTAACCCTTCAGGGCTCAACAGCTTATTTTTGAAAAAAAATCTTTGCTTGACCTTTGCATGAAACAGAGACAAAACAGCAACATAAAAACAACTATCCTCCAGCGTGATGTCTTTGACTTTCTGACTGTAAAGAAACCATCTCCTTCTCTAGGCAGGAGATCTGCATGGATAAGCAAGGAGCTCCTGAAAAAAATCAAATGGAAGAGAGTGCTTTACAATATGTGGAAAAAGAGTGGTTAATTGGGAGGATTATAGGAATACTGCCAAGAGTATGCAGAGACTCAACAAGAAAGGCCAAGGGTCTCCTGGAACTTAGTCTCACCATGGAGGTGAAAGAAAACAAGAGCTTTTTCAAGTACATCAATGTGAAAAGGAAGAGTAGGGATAAAGCGGGGCCATTGTGAAATGAGGTAGAAGATATGGTAACAGAGGATACAGAGATGGCAGAGTTGCTGAATGCCGCCTTTGCCTCTGTCTTTACTCCTAAGACCAGCCCTCAGGAACCACAGTCACTGGAAGTAAGAGAGCAGAACTGGGGAGAGGAAGACACTCTGCTAGTCAGTAAGGACTGGGTTAGAGATCACTTAGATAAACTGAAAACACACAAATCCACGGGCCCCAACGGGTTGCATCCACTTGTGTTGCGAGAGCTGCCTGATATTGTGGCCGAGCTGCTCTCCAACATTTTTGAAAAATCATGGAGAACAGGAGAGGTTCCTTATGATTGGAAGAAAGCCAGTGTCACTCCAGTCTTCCAAAAGGGCAAGATGGAAGACCCAGGCAACTATAGACTGGTCAGCCTCACCTCTATCCCTGGAAAGGTAATGGAGCAGCTCATTTTGGAGGCCATCTCTAACCACATGGAAGAAAAGAAGGTTACCAGGAGTAGCCAACACAGATTTTCCAAAGGGAAATCTTGCTTGACTAAGTTGATAACACTTCTATGAAGCCATGACCAAAGGAGCAGATGAAGGGGGAGCAGTGGATGTCATATACCTTCACTTTAGTATATGTATGTCATATACCCTGACTTCAGAAGGAGACTACTGTCTCCCATAACATCCTCATAGAAATGTGGCATAGACAATTGGTCTGTGAGGTGGATTCAAAACTGGATCAACAACACATTTGAGAGGGTTGTGATCAGCGGCACAGAGTCAAGTTGGAGGCCTGCAGCCAGTGGTGTTCCCCAGGGAACTGGGTCCAGTTTTTCAACATCTTCATCAACTACCTGGACAAATGGATAGAGCACACCATCAGCAAGTTTACTGATGATACAAAACTGGGAGGGGTGGCTGACACACCAGAAGGCTGTGCTGCTATCCAATGAGATCTGGACAGGTTGGAGAGCTGGGCGAAAGTGAACCTCATGAAGTTCATTAAGGTCAAGCTGAGAGTCCTGCATCTGGGGATGAATAACACCAGGCACCAGTACAGGTTAGGGGTCATCCTGCTGGAAAACAGCACCATGAAGAAAGACCTTGGAGTCCTAATGCATAGTAAGTCATCCATGGGACAGCAACTTGCCCTCGTGGCCAAAAAGGCCAATGGCATCCTGGGTTGCATTAAGAAAACTGTCCAGCAGGTCTAGGAGGTTCTCCTCCCTCTCTACTCTACCCTACTGAGACCACATCTGAAATACTGTATCCAGTTTTGGGCTTCCCAGTTTAAGAGAGACAAGGATCTACTAGAGAGATTCCAATGGAGAGCTATGAGGATTATTAAGGGACTCGAGCATCTCCCCTATGAAGAAAGACTGATAGAACTGGGGCTGTTTAGTCTTGAGAGGAAAAGGCTGAGAGTGGATCAGATTAATGTCTATAAATATCTGAGGGGTGGGTGTCAAATGGAAGGAGCCAATCTCTTTTCTGTAGTGCCTAGTAATAGGACAAGGAATAATGGGGATAAACTTGAGCACAGAAGGTTCCACCTCAACATGAGGAGAGACTTCTTTACTGGGAGGTGACAGAGCCCTGGAACAGGCTGCCCAGAGAGGTTGTGGAGTCTCCTTCTCTGGAGACTTTCAAAACCCACCTGGATCTGTTCCTCTGTATCCTGCCTTGGGTGATCCTGCTTTGGCAGGGGGGTTGGACTCAGTGATCTCTAGAGGTCCCTTCCAGCCCCTACCAGTCTATGATTCTGTGATTCTCTAAAAATACATACTAGGTTGGATTGCACCTACCTTGGGAAAAAAAACAAACCACATATTATGTAGAAGAAAACACTAAAAAATAAAATAAAATAAAAATAAATTAAAATACAAAAACAACACACCAACCAACCAAAAAAACCAAAACAAAACAAGAACCAAAACAACACAACAAACCACCAAACACAGCCATTGAATTATTACTGAAGAATGGACTGCATTTGCTACAGACTTAGGATATCTGAGGAAATTCTCAGAGCCAAGGAAAACATTACAATATGCAGTAACTCAGTGAAACATTTGATAAATTTCCTTGATTTCGAACATACAGATCTATCACCCTAAAGGCACAGACAGAGAAACCTAACTGAGCTGTTCTCTGTGTATATCTTAACAGAAAGCCTTCTGTCTTCCTGTCTGGGAAATCTCTGAATGAGATACCAGTTGCTTGTAGAATAATGAATATTCTTGCACAAGAAGCAAGGAGATAAATTGAAGGAGACATTAGCAATGTCTCATATACCATCAAGGTAGTTATGAGTGATCATTCACAAATTTAGCCACCGGCAAGAGACTTTTTCAAGGTTTCAAGCCTTCAAGAAATGGAGGAAAAAGTATGAATGGAAAAGCAGCTGAGTGGGGAAGGAATGAGGCTTTTTCATTTTTCAGAAATTAAATCTTCCATAGTCCAGCTGGGTAACACACATTTCATTCAGCTAAAAAACTGCCTTAGAATAGAGCATGGGGTGCAAAATTCAAGGCACAAATGAGGATCCACGCTAGGTCTCTCCCCAAAGCAAGAACAGGATGAAATAAACCCCATTTCAGCAACACATCGTTGGATATACTGGCATATAACACTACTGCTCCTAAGGAATACTGGAAAAACCCAAAGCTGAAAGGCAGCTCTGCTGCTAACATCAAAGCTTTTAGAGAAGAACAAACTGATGATTTGGAAAAGCTTATCTTCGTATTAAATCTTCAGGCAATTTACATGTTTATATAGGGAATTACTTGAAAAGAATTAATGTCTGTCTATGTCAAACTAGAGCTAAGTGTAACTGCTATATTGAACAGCACATTGAGGGGGGTACAGAAGTCTTCTCAGCTTTGTCTGAAGCTCAGAAGTACTGAATTGATGCATATTGTTATAAATTAAATAAATGCCAGTAATTCCCCAGTGTAGCTATACCAGTGATTTAATTATATGCTTTCAATTCTAGTAAGAAAGTTTTTTCCACTATAGAAAAAGTCTGAAGTGAATTGCTTGCATCTACCTTCTTATAACATTTTTCTTACAACATTTTTCTTACAGCAAATAATTGTTTTCTTATTAAAGAGGATGAACACTTCCTATGATTTCCATCAAGGGAAAAGATCTTATCCATTTGTGATTGCACTATCACACTGTCAAATAGATGGGCTTTCCGGAGAATACAGAGTCATCTGTACTATTCTGAAATATTTCAGAGGGCCAAGGGGCAAGACAAGTTATTCTCTGGTAAACTCCAGCCTCAATCTATGCATAAGTATTTATTATGTGCAGTTAGTGTAATCTTACTTTATTCTTTTCCAAAAGTAGAAGAAATCTCACTATAGCTGCATATTCACAAAGTTCTTTACAGTTACCTCACAGTTTTTAAGTGGTTTGTGTTTTAAAACACTGTCAAAGCAGTTTTGGTACTGTACTGTGTCTTGCTATGCTCTTAAGAATAGCAGGCTAGCACTGATCTCAAGTGTCTAAATGCAGAAACACCCTGCAGTCTGAATTACAGTCCTGACAATCCCCACCATACACAACTGAGCTAAAAAAAAATCCTGCCCACAGAACACAAAGAATAAAAAAATACCCAAACATAAAACAAAGCCAAAAAACTCCCAGTCCAAACACAAACAAAATTCACCCAAAAGAACAAGATAAACAAAACAAACAAACAAAACACACTGCCATCATTTAAAATACTGATCCTTCCCAATTCTAATAACTCATTGTTCCTTTTCAAAACATCAAGAGAAAGATTTTCATGCTCTGATAAAAACATAAACCCCACATACAGTAAGCTTCCATTGTATCCTAGGGTTGGTAAGCAACTTGCATAGAAGCACCAGACCTAAGTCAAAACTTTTTTTTTCAATCATCTCCAAGTTTTAGTGACCCTAAACAAGCACAGAAATCAGATTTTCAGAAATTTTTATTTGAAATATCAGTGTGAATAATATTTCGGCAATGCACGTGTAAGAGCAAGTCAGCAAAGAAAATGCTTCCCACTAAGGATGTGAACCTAGGATTTGGAGCTATATACTGTGGTGACTGGTTTACAGTCTGTCATTAAGGACATGAGTGCATGGAGAAAAAGGGCAGGTGTTTCCCCATAGCACACAATTAACGAGTTCATGGAAATAAACAGGAAAGTCAGTCAACCCCTGGCACTTCTTTTCCTGAACTTCTAAACCAGATTTTAGAAGTAAAGCAAAGCATGCTAGCTAGATGAGAATTTTAATATTCATGTATTTCAGTCTTAAATATTTATTCTCTTTACACTATTTCCTGCATTATTCTAGCCTATTTAGATTACTGAAGCACACTTATCAACATGGTTTCTGAGCTCTGTGCAGTTATACTGTTAAATTACATGGCTAGCACCCATCACATAGTTTCTCCTTTCTTTCCTTCTCACCTAGAAGGAAACTCCATGTTTATTTTAAATTATGATGTGCTATGGATTTTTATAACTCTGCCTCAGGCACAGATGGTCAACTTCGACAAAGTATTAAGCAAATTTCACTATTAACTGAAAAGAAGTTCACTGCAGTAAAAAGTTTCTCTCCATATTTCTTTACTTGCAACTGCTTCCATGACAGAAACTGTAACCATTTAAGCAGCAGCTGAGGGAGGACAGAAAATGCACACATGCCCATCAATCTAAACAAAGAACTGCCTCAAGGCAAATACTAGCTTTAATTTCCACAGAAACATTAAGTTGCAAGTTATGTATAAACAATACTCTTCAAAAATGAACAAACAGTAACTTGAAGTCACTTCTCGTTTATGACAACGGCTCAAGTCGAAGACGAACTGTATCAGGGATTGACTCTGTATATGAAGTATGTCAGCCTTAACATCATGTTTTTGAGAAATCTAGTTGCTTCAGTTTGGATTGCTTTGAGTGTTTTTTCTTTTTCTTCTCATGAGGTGAAAGGTTCAGTGCATTAATTCAGGAATTCACACAGTGTAAAATATTAATTTCATTCTCCACAGAACTTTCATGAAAGAAGAGAGAAATAAGCTGATTTCAACCCAACGAATAATAATTTGAGGATAAAAAAAAAAAAAAGACTATAAGAATGTATTTTGTTTTCACTACCTCTTAGTCGTTTCCTCAATTATAACCTAGGAAAACTGGTCTCTTTTTTAAAAAAAGAAAAGACTACATAATATAAAGCATTTAAAACATTTAAAACCAGCTTGCAGGTAACACAGGTCATCCTAGAGTAACACTGTCTCTCAGGAAGAAGTCTGGGAAGCTAGTATTAATGCAGATGCTAAAATCAGCAGAGCTTCTTCACCACGAACAGTTCTGTTTGTACCATACTTATATCCTAAGTAGGCCTACAATAATTGCTTACATAATTGTAAGAAACACTAACAGTGTTCCCATAATTTTCCATGTACTTGAATCCCTAACCTTAGTGACAGTCCAAGGAGGAGTGGTTATTAGTTAAATATTAGGCCAATTAGGTAATAAAAAAAAAATACATACCGAAAGAAATGTTTCAATGTTATCATGAACAAATGATGCAACATCTTGCCAGTCCAGAATATCACCAAGCCAGCGGTTTTTACGGTTTGTGTGCCACTTGTGTCCTTTGTGTCTTCCAGAATGCGTTACATTCTTAAAGAGAGACAAAGACGTAAAGAAAGCAGATGTTTGAGTAACTTACAGATAAAAGAAAGTCAAAGACTAATGTTTCTTTAATGAGGAACAGATCCAACATGCACCTAAGCACTTAGGGCTGCTTTAACTGGCATCCTCAAGAATACCTGGAAGTATTCTGTACACTAGAAAAATTAAAATCTGTCAGAAACCCAGAGTTAATTATCTCACGTAATTACAGTTCTGTATATTGTACCGATTCAACTCAGTTAAACATTAGCTTGACTGTTTGACTGATACAATGCTATCTCTTGCTTTTTATGAAAGCACACAGGAAAGAGGTAATGATTTCAGTTACTGTCTACATAATTTACTGTTTCTAAAATACAACTTTGCCCAGTACAACCCAGAAAGAAAAATGCAAGCAGAAGCCAGAACAAGTAATTTTCTCTCCATTCGTGTCTACTTCTCTACTGGCAATGTTCAGTCGTGTAAAAGCTAAAAGCTAAACTGGATACATTGAGGATTTCTTCTGATGACACAGCTTTGTAACTGCAACACAGCCAGACAACAGGATACGGCCATAACCACAACTGCTAATTCCTTAAGTGGCTTCACCCTAATTATGAAGCTGTCGATCGTCCAACTGAATCACATCTGATTACCGTCTAGTATAGGACTGTGACAGGTGTTTCAGAGGATGTCAAAACTGTACTGTCAGCAAGCCTTAGCAAACCTGTTGACAACAGATCTCATCTTAAATCTTTAGTAGCAAGGGACTTCACAAGTTCTCAGCTATGATTTTAATATAAGCATCCCACTACTTTTGCTAGAATTTTCCAATAACTTTTAATCTTACCCAGCCTGCATTCAAAATGACAGTATCTTTTGTGGCATATGTGGCACATAGTATTCCAAGTGAAGTTCCTGTACTGATTTATTTAAGAGCATTACAACTTCTGCTTGTTATTATTACCAATTCTCCACAGGGGCAGTTACACTTTATGTGAGATCTTTCTTCTGAGCTGGCTGTTTATTTAGGGCAGAAACAGGTGAGTAGTCAAAAAAAAAAAAAATCTCCCTTCAGCATTTGTAAACTGTATTGAGAACCTATCTTCTGTGTATCTAGTTCTATTTTCAAAGGCAGCTCTCACCATTAATTCACAGAATTAGATATTTTTTGCATATTATGTAACATTGCTATTCAGACACATTTCAAATTCATTGTTCTTCAGTAACTACACTGTTGTAGCAATCTAAGGCCTCATATAGGGATTCAGAGACATTGCCACCTGGGTTCTCCTTTAACAAATTCGCTAGATCTTTAAAACAAAACCAAACCACAGACCTGAATGGACTAGAAAGGGGAGATTCTTGGCCTTGAAAAAGACACCTTGACTGCAGAGTTATGTCATCATCTTCCAAGTGGTTTATTATTCTGTTACTATTTTACTTCATTGGGTACACTGATGCAATGGTAACTGATGTATCACAAGATCTCTAGAACTTTCTAAAATATATACTATTTACTACCTACTGATCTTCTCAGAAGGTAGCAGTTAATGGTTGGATCCACATTTCGTCAGCAATTCTTCATCTGTTCTCCAGTTTTCATGAAAGAGTATCACCTGAGTCTGGGCTCTTCAGTCACTTACAGCATAGAACAAGGTCTAGTCTAAACACTATGCAGGTCTTAGAATGAAGTGTAATTATTATGCTCATAGAACCAAAATAGCAAGGAGCTTGAAAGAGGTACTGAGAGAGCTGCATGAAGTACAGACATCCTCCGCACTGCACTATCATCTAGTTTACCAGTTTTCAGATACATTTAAGGATGACACAAGGCTACTGCAATATTACAGAAGGAAATAGCCAGGTGGAGTGCACTCAGATGAGACATTTACATGGATATGGAGTTCAAAAGAAGAGGGAAGATTAGAAACAGACTCTGGAGGAATTACCTGCAGCCCCTGGGTAATCAGTTACAGCCCAGCATGCCAATGGCAACAAGGGACGTCTAGTACGCAAACAGCCGGCAGGGGAATAGACTTCGAGATGTAGGCAGCGAGCATCAGCGTGTTCCTGAAGCTCTTTCTGCCATTCTGATTGCTAGGAAAGCTGTTTCTTACCCTACCAGAAGGGCACCAACAAGGAAGAGGCAGCTGCAGGAAAGAACTCATGTAGTGCACTGAACACATACCTTACGCCGCACGCTGCCGCCATAAAAGCACTGCTACTGTACATGGAGTGACACAGAGCCCTGCTGAACACTACAGTGCTACAGACCACCTGACACAGGTTATGTTAGTAAAAGCAACTGGTTTACTAGTGTAACTGTATCAAAACTATGTGCTTTTCAGCCATCAAAATCTATTGCAGATACAGCTCCAATTTCTCCTCAGTAGTCCCATATTCCTCAATAGGTCATGGTACCGCTACACATGCTCTTCTACAGCATCCTCTGATCAGAAACTGTTTCCTTCCCCTTCCATTTTGACTACTATACTGGAACTCTTACTTGTTTTAATACAGACATCTTCTTGGAACTTCAGGAAGGTACTTTAAAAATGACTGTGTAACTAAATAGTGTTAACATAGTATAACTGCAATTATTTTACTAGACAGAGTATTTCAGGGGTATGACTTCTGGATTTTGTTACTTCCATTGCGCCACAGCTAATTAATTGCTTTTTCCTTTAAAAGGCAAACAGCATTAGCAGCATGAATTTAATTTAACACTCATGAAATTTTCACGATGCTGTGTGCAGAATCCATTATAGGACAGCTAATACAGTTGGCAAAAATGCATTGTAAGAAACTTAGTGAAAGGACCATTTCTTTCTCAAAATTTCAAATCAATAAAAAGTTAAACAAGTCACACGGTTTCTTTTTCCTAACCCCTCAAGAACACAAAAATTGAACAGAAAGCACTGAATTATGAAATACTAAACCTCAGAAATGAGTAAAGTGTAAATTATAAGGCATACATAAAACCACACATAACCACTTAAGTGAAGGACATAGCTCTGGTTGTACTCAAACTGACGGCAGAAAGAACTATCTTACAGACTTGAAATTTTTTATCAACTTTTTATTATTCAACATTCCAACCTTTTGCTAATCTTCCTTTCACTAGTATAATTATTTCAAAGCACTAGGTTACAGTTTATATAAATATCATTTAAATAAGTTACCTACCTTCACAAACCAAGAGTGATAAAGCCTGTCCCAGAGCTCCAGCACTTGTTTTTCAATCACGGCGGTGTTATTCACTTTTTCTCCTAAAATCTTATGGAGCTAAAACATACAGAAATCTTTTTACTGTACAGGACAGAACGAAGCTGATATCTACTGACAAGCTCCAAGCTAGGGGAATCAAGTAAGACTGTCATGAAGACATGGCTCAAACACAAACAATTAGAAAAGCTGAGTATCAGTGTAGAATATGCACTTCAGATAACATGGTTCACAACATGAAGACTTTCTCTGCAAAACAGCATTCTGCTGCGCTAAGCCAAGGACTCCTTTCTGCACTGAAAAAACAATGTCAACTCTAAAATACCTAATCCAAAGTCCCTGATCATCTTTCAAGTAAATATTTCAAATAATTGGAGATGTGTGCCATATATCAGAATTTATAAGTAAGAATCTTGGCAAACTCTCCCGAAGAAAGGAGTGGAAAGAAATAGATCTGTCAACAAAACCGTTAACCACACCAAGAATCACTGACAGTAATCTTTTACATTTCTTTTTACTTTTATGAAATACAAGAAATGAAAACATTAAAAAGGGTGGGGGAGCTCACTCTTACCTTATGTGTAATCCATTCTCGGCCATATTGGTACACATTATTAGCTGCTGAATTGAGTGCCTTCTGAATAACTTGGGCTTCTGGGAGCCAGCTAGTTGGTTTTTAAAGAAGGAAAACAAAGTTAATGGGAACATATTTTACCCATTTTATGACACTCAAAACACATTACAAATTCACATTTTGAAACAACATCAAACAGTTACGGTTAAATACATAGAAGCTTACTACAATGAGAATATTTCCTTCTACATATCAAGGAACAGACTGTCAAGCACAAAGCAAAGCACAATTAAATCTAGGGCCCATCACTGCATTTGGATTTCTCCAAGGTTCCTGAACCTTTAGTTAAATTGCTATCTCAATTTTTTCAAAAGAGATCTGCTCTTCAATCTGTATGTGTGCTATTTACACTACATTCTTAAGAAATGTTTCTAGTGTTCTAGCTTTCTGAAAATACCATACATAGCAGTCTAACCTAGCTGCAAAGACAACTGTCTGAATAATGAGCTGAATGTACATTGTTAACAGTTTCCTTGAAAAAGGAACCAGAAAAAAGCAACAGGTTCATGCACCAGTTATTTCTAAGTCCCCACCAAAATATCTGCTTATCAATTTCTTCAGGGATTCGGGTAGGTAGGACCCACTGAGTTGCCAGCACTTCAACACTTCTGAATACAGGGCACACATTCTCTGCTTTGACATTCTTTCTGTATCCTGATTCATTGGCACATGTTGCAACCATTCCAAAACATGAAAGCATTCTGGAAATAAAGCTGCTGCAGTTGTTCACCTGACTGAAGATCAACACGGAAGCTTTTCTGTCTCTATCACCTTCAGAAATGTCATGGAATTCCAATGCAGAACATTTCAGTCACTCGACACTAAATGCAACATGAGCAACAAGCTCTGAAAGCTGGTGAAGCTTGATGGGTATGGCAAGAGAGATGCTTACTCCCAATGAACTAAATGACAGTGTTTTGGATGCTTTAAATTTGGATGAAAACACTGGAAGTAAAAATTTTACCTAAAGTTCTGCTAATTATTAAACTAGTACTCCAGTATTTTCACTATGAAAATAAGCTTATGACAGTTAAAATTTCCAATTTTTATTAGTCCTACTTATTTCCATCTGGCCTTTCCATTTTGCTGTAAAACAATACAAGAGATGCCATGAAGGAATAAACATTTTGAAGTGTTTTCTGTTCTCTTGATTGTGATTACTTAAGTAACTCCTAAAGCAAACATTACTATAACATTTATTAACTACATAATTTTAGCTGGTTTGGGAAATTTCTCTTGCTTTCATAATACAGCACAGACTTTTTTTTCAAAAAACCAGCATCATCACTTTTGTTTAAAAAGTGCCCTTGAAAAAAACCCAACCATTCTTGTCCAGGAGACAATTCTTTTTTCCTGATATGTGCTGGGATGCACCTTTCTTCAATGTCTGTGTAGCTCAGACAGAACAGCAGCAAACAGGAACAAGCCTCCCCTCAAAAATTACACTCTTCAGTCTTACCTATTCCCCCCTTGCTGTTCATGTAATCACTTCTTTGAACACCAGCATGCCCTTGTTTTTTAATTTATGCATTTACCTCAAAATCTTCACTGTATTAGTATTTGTCTTGGTGTTTGCTTTATTCGTTACATAGACAGTATCTTAACAAACTTGCCATTTTGTACACTATACATATCTACTCTCACCAGGAACAGCCCTCCCCAATGGATTCAAACCAAACTTTCCACCTCCTCAATTCTTTCCAACTCTTCTTCAGTTCACTCCAAAAAACATTTTCTTCAACTCCTCTCAAAGGCATTCTGCAGCCAGCTCTCTACACTAAAAAAAAATCATTTAGCTTTCATCTCACAACCTTCTACAAAGGGCATTCTTTGCCTTGTCTTTTGCATTGTAAAAGGGAAAAGAATATTGACCTTTTTGTTCTATGCACCATTTTTTCCACCAAAACTGTAACCAGAGAAGGAGAAATTTATACAGCTGTCCTTCTGCACCCGAGTCCAACCAGTCCTCAAATGAGATACCACACTGACAGTCCTGCAGAGCAATGCACAAACACTACTGCTGCCTTAAGAGTTCAGCTTTTACATCTGCCTGCCACAGTCACTCCCACTTCTGTGCACCTAGGGGATTTTTTTAATATTAATATTAAAAACTACAGATAGGAGCACCTAGAAGCTTGTTCATCCACCCTATACTATTTGCTTAACTTCAGCATTCTTACTTTGCCCATTCTGGGTGACTGGCTACTGTCTCATTGATCAAGCTGCTTGTGACTTGAATCATGTGAACACTCTCTTGATGTACCTATATTAAATACAGAGAGAATAAATGTTATATAATGCAAACTAGAATTTTTCCTACATTCAGAGAGGTTTTTGGGTTTGGTTTTTTTTTTTTTTGTGGTTATTTTTGGGG
>JANIJG010024680.1:45452-57447 GCA_024611175.1 Megaceryle torquata
AGCTTGGAGAAAGAGTAATCAATGGTGCAGGTCCACAGGGGGCACTAGTAAAGAAAATACCACCAAAGAATCTTCTGAAAGGAAGCCAATCAACTTGACATTTCTAAACAGCTCAATTAAAACTAAATAGATATATAAAATGTTTCAAACTAGGTTCCCAGTAAAAGTTGATCAGCTATTAATTTTACATGAATTATAGCAGGTACAACATTCCAAGACAGAAGAAAAAAAAAATCCAAACTTGCTACTAGAGAATGGTTCTGTAAACCTGCCCAAGGAGAACTACTGTGGGAGGGGACTTAACAGAGAACCATGAAATATCTACTAGAAGAAAATCTCAACTGACTGTTACTTATCCGTTATCAAATTTTTACTTTTTTTTTTTTTTTTTTTAATTTCATAGTACTGCCAAGAAAACTAACCCTTTCTCCTGTCATCATCTATCACAGGAAATACGTGCATGTTGGTAAACAATAAGCAGGAGACAAAATTCTAGTAAGCTCTCAAGAAAACCTGTTTAACTGCCTGAATTGTACAGACAGCCACTCAAGATTTCAAGAGTTGATCCAAAGTGAACTGACTTCCTAAGTCTTCTGAGATTCACCCTTCAATATTCACAAATCCTTCAGTGTCTGTGCTGGTTTTCAAGCTGGAACTCCTTGAATCGAGTGATTACATTAGATCATACTGGGCTTCATTTTTTAAAACATGAGATTTAATGTTAATGCTCAGAATGTATCAGCTGAATGCACTGAAGAAGTTCAGAAACAAAAAGGCAGAGAAAAAGAGATGAAGGATATATTATTTTATAATACAAGGACTATTATGACAAATTTGTATTTTGGGACTTAATTTATGATTTTTTGAACAGTCCTTGCTGGCAACATATCTATTTTATTCTACAGACTGTTGAACCAAAGCATATTAATGAAGCAGCCAATAAAATCTCTGTGCACTGTACTGAAGTCCTCTTCAAAGATCTCTAACATATGTTTCGTGAAGAAATAGAGGGTGTATCTGTCAGCTTCTCTCAAGGGCTAATAGACAACAATTTCATTTGCAGAGGAAGGCATATTTATTCTGCTGGTTCTGTATTAACCTGGGAAACCCTTTATACCAAGAATATTTCCTCAAAATCTGTTTCTACTGGTCTTTTTCACTTTTGAAGGAGCAGAAAGGGATTGAAGTAGAATGGAGAAACAGTCTCACAGAGTGCCCACATGATAGGTCCTGTCTCAATGAAAGCTCTTATCTGTAGGATATTTATTCAGTCACGAGAATCTAAAGATAGCTCCCTGTTCACACAGAAAATAAAAATGACACACACACAAAAAAAGAAGTCCTCTCATTTGGCACTGGATAACCATGGATAAAAATAAAGTAAGGAAGAAGTAAAAGTGATTAGTGACTGTTTCCTTTAACTCCTTTTCGATTGCCCCCAGTCAAGCCACTGATGTGGCATGGCCTAGAAAGGGATAAACCACATGACTATCTCCAGCTCATGTGTACATAGCACACTGGGCTCTCATACTGTATTTGCTACCTAAGTAACAAGAAGGATTTTCTCACTCTCTTTTCTTCCTCTCCTTTCTTCTGTCAGAAGAGAGACACCTGTGTAGTACGAGAGAGACAGAGAGAGGCGGAGAGGTGGTTACTCATTAGCAGCATGTTCTCTGATAGCCAACATGCACCAATAATTTTGTCATGTCAAGGGATCCAGCAACGATGTGCATCTTCCATGTTCACCAATAACTGTACTAATATTCAATCCTGTACCATGTAAATTTCCTTTACCAAACATTGCCCTGAAAAGCGTCTAAAATATTTTTAGACCCAGTCTATCTTGTTAACTAGAACAATAATAACAAGGGAAATAAAAATTATACACCTATTAAAAAAATATTGACAGTAAGCGTGGTACAGCATTGGACCAGGTGCCCAGAAACTGAATAAGACCCTGAATAACCTGAAGCAATTTCTGAGTTGACCCTTCTTTGAGTAAAGGGTTGGACCAGATGACTTCCTGAGACTATTTCCAACATACAGTCTAACTCTTAACTGTGGCTTAAACAGTCAAACTGTCCGCGGCTGCTGGCTAGCTGTGGGGTTTCTTATGTGGCAGACTGGTTGCACATTTGCAACACATCGCATTCTCCCAGGTAAGTTTCTTACTAAGTTGAAAGAGGAGGTAAAAATTGTCTAAAGAAGTGCCAGACCAAGAAATTGGTGTTTCTTGTCCCTCTGAGTTCTTTTCATCTTCTCAAACACCTACATGAAAAATAATTACAATTCTTTACTATAGAATAATACAGAAATAACACAGATCTTGGTCCTCATGATGATTATTCGGAAATTGTTTTGGTAAAGGAGTAGGTTTGCCAAGACAGAATTCATTCAGGGCTGCTTCAAGCTCTGCTGAATGTTTGTATCAACTTTTATGCAATCTGACATTCCCAAGAAGAACTGACAGTAATGGACTGGAAATGCAGGGAAACCATCACACAACACAGGAGGAGGGAAAAAAAAAAAAAAAAAAAAAAAAAAAAAAAAGAGTTTCAAGAGAAATGGAATTTAAGAGCTAAACTTCTTAAAATGGGTCTGATAAGGGACTGGTCTGAGCAGAAAACCTCTGAGGAACTTTCAGACTAACAGCACAAGATGTGTTGGTCCAAAATACAACACAAAAGTTGCGATGTAAGGCTGCAGAAATATTCCCCTCCGAGTTTTATTTTGTCAGACTTGACTAACCCAAACAGACTTTAGACCAATTAGCAATAAAGACAGAAAGACCTTTCAGGGAAGCATCAGAGTTTCCAAGAGCAAGTTCCTGGCATTCCTCCCCATGCCACGCTCCGGGCAGGGGTTAAGGGGACAGCAGTCCACTGGTGCCAGAGCTTGTGACACTGCAGGTTGCAGTGCAGAGTATCTCACCTTCACCACCTCAAAACCATCAGCTGGTTGGGGCATTAAGAAGTCTCAGCTGTAAAGCAGGTCTATCTGGAAAAGTATATAGTATGACCTTAGTGACAGTGCCAGGACATGAGAGGAAAGGGGGTCTTTTGCACTTCCCTTCCTTGGAATAACAGAACTCCTCCATTTCAAGAAAATGAAATGGATCTAAACTTGTACTTAGAAATGTATACATAAACCAGAATTCCTTGTTATGATGACAGCAGCACAGAATTGCCCGTAAATGCTCCAGCTTTTATATTGGAGCTGAAGAAGACACTGATTTTACCCAAAATTTAACAATTCTCCAGGAGGATCCTTCCATCTCTGTAGCTTCAGTACTCAGCAAAGCTCTTCATGCCTGGGCCACCCTAGAATTTTTTTCTAAGAAGCTGCTTATTTTGATTCTTGATTCCTGATACTATGAGCCCCAGTAAAATCATACCAGGCTGAAACATGCTCCTGTTTTTCCCAAGCAGTCACTTCAATAGACATTGCATTTTCTTAATTTTTCTCTTTCCTGGATAACTCCTAGCTGAAGATAATGCTCACTGGTGACTAAATGGATACACAGTACATCCTGGAGTAATATGACTTTGTTTTCTTCACATTATGATGTCTGCTTAACAAGTGATGGGCTCTGTCCACATTCCATCACTGTCAACCTTTTCCATGAGATGTAACAACAGTGTAGGCCAACAAAAGTTATTAAATGTCCCCTCCCCACCTATCTCGAAGAATAGGAAGTCTAACCCTAGAGTGCCTGCAAATTATAATGTAGTTCAAAATAACATACTTCTCTAACGTGTTATGTGGAGTCATGCTGGTTCTCTCTAATAATGGGTGAAGATTTCTACCCCCCCTACAATTTTGGAGCATTCTTAATGATTCTTTCAGAATGAACATTGCTACTAAAATACAAAAATGTTATTTAAACGAACATATAAAATATTCCTCTTCCTTTCTTTATGCTGCTAACGGTCCCTACTCACTACTTCACACTCCAAATCCCTCCCTCAAACAGCACCAATTGCATACTCTCCCTTCTCTTTTTTTTTTTTTTTTTTTGCACACAGATAACATAGAACCGCCCTTCCTCCCTCGCCTCATGTTAACACATTGCAGAATTACTGAGGGCATTCTCCTCAGAGCTTGTAAAACAACAGCTAACACTGGGCTAATTGTCTGTGAGGTGACAACCGCTCCATCCAAATGTCTGCAAAACATCTCAGCAAGTCTCTTCAATTAACAAAGTCAAGTATGATTGATTTAATTTTCACTTGAGAGTTCTTCTCGGAAGAATTCATTCAGGTGTACCCAACAAGGCATTTATTGAAAGAGAATAGGTAAGGATTAAATGTTTTGCATTTATACAGAACCCTGCATCCAAGCATCTCAAGCTCTTCCTAAGTCCTTAATTAATTAAGACTCAAGTTATCTTTCATGGTAGAGAAATATAGCTTTGCCTGGTTTATAGGTCAAGGTCTGAAGTGAAAATAGGCTAAATGAATTGGCCAAGATCCCACAGAAAGCACATGGCAGAACTGGAAATTCAAACAATTTTGATTCCAAGACACCTTGCGCTCCCCACATGAAAAGGCTGTCATACCCTCATTCATTCTTTCCTCTTGAATATTTGCAATTTTTTAACATGATGACTGTCATTTCCAGTTGGAGGGAGCAATGCACTGTCACTGAAGCGGCCCTTAGAAGCTTCTTTAGAGGAAGAAAATATAAGAACAGTACTTCAGAGCAATGCAGAATAGGAGGTTTAGGTTTGTTAACTTGATACTTGCTCTGATTTTATCAGCACAGTCCAGGTTTGGAAAGCTCAAATAAGCTAAAATTGGTAACTTTGATATTTTTGTGACTTTATGTCATCATCCATAATGCTACCAAATAGCAAAACATTATACATGATGACATAACACCTGGAGAAAGCATTATGCTTATCAAAAGACTGCAGGTTTAGCCAATTCAGTTCAAGAGCTCATGAGCATTTCTGAGCTTTTAGCCAGGCTCTATCAGCTCTGGTTATTACCTCTGTCCTTTTTCTGGCAAGCTGCTCCAAAATAAGAAGCAAATAACATGGCTGCATTGTCTACCCTATGCAAAAGCCATGTAAGCGTTTAATAGTTTGATGCACAACAAGAAAGATACAGGTTGCTGTCATCTGTTAGATGACCTTGTGAAGGTAACTGAAAAGAAACAGAACAAAAAAACCCAAACAAAAACAACAAAACAAACTAAAGACTCAGACTGCCTTGCCTTCACAGACCTCTGCCATTCGTGTGAAGGAAGCTATAAAACATGTGTTGGAGAAGCCACGAGATTGCTAACAAGAGACAGTGAAAGAAAAGTTGCCTCTCTCGCTCAGGAAAACCCCATCACATCTACTGTACACGCTCCTAGTCAGAGACTGTTTAGTCAGAAGTTTTAACCGACTCCTTAAATTCACCATCTCAGGGGCCTTGCTGCTTAATAAAGACTACGGGGTGTTGAGAAGCACAGTATATTATTTCATTAAGTGCTTTTCGGGAGAAGGGGATTTAGAAGTAAAACTGCTGGCTTTGTGTGGCAAGGTTATGACCTTTGACAACTTTGGAGCTTATCTCTTTCATCTTCCCACTCCCCCGAGACCCCGAACTTGTGGAGGGATGGAAACGGGTAAGCCGGGGCCAGACAGAGTCCAGCATTGTTGTGGGGCTGCCTCCTCTCCCTCTCCCTCTCTCCCCTTCTCTCTCTCTCCCTCTCGCTCTCTCTCTTTTTTTTCCCCCTAAACAAAACAGATCTGAACCGAGCCAAGGAAACAAAAATGTATTGTTCCTCGCAGATGGAAGCGAGTGTCGCCTAGGTAACCAGATTAATCTCCTTTTTCTCTCCCTTCCTCTCTTGTAGTGCGGTAATCGGTGGGCTCTTTTCACAAAAAAGCCAGCCTCAAAGCTGGGGCTCTAACTAGGTTCCTAATTAGCTGCAATTTACAATGAAGACAACATGATGAGATAATAGAAATTTGCAAAATAATGACATACCTCAGCAAAATATTCCTCCTCCTAAGAACCATTTTTATACAAAAACAATAAAGAGGGCCCTTCTAAAGCAAAGCTGGAAAATGGTGGTGTATTATGTGACACAGAACATTATTGTTCGCCTCTTGTTCCCCCAATCAACAGCTTATTGTTTGGCATCTTAAATAAAAATGACTCAAATACAGGCCACATAATGATCTCCATTGCGCTAATACACTGTATATACAGAGTAGTCAAAAATGTACCCAAGCCAAGGCCAGTGGTGCTGATAAAGTACCGGGGCCCAAAAAGGTAATTTACAATACAATGCACTAACTATTATTACTGGCCTTAATCACACATATCTTCCTGATTTCTGTCAGGATGCACTCTGACATCAAAAAAGGGCACCCGAACAGGAGCAGCTAGTTAATGAAATATGATGGATCGCATTTGTTTTCATGTGGTGGTTTGCTCAAACGAAGCAGCCTCCAGACTGTTAGCCAACAGTCTTCTCTTGTGCGACATCAAAGGCTCCCATTGACGGGGAGAGAGGGAGGGCGCGGGAAGGGGGATCGTGGGGAGACAGTGCAGAGGGAGGAGCGCCAAGCAACTCAAAGGACCATTAATTGTAATCTCTACCTTATGTCCGAGAGGGGAGAGCAGAGAAATATAACGGGCCAGGGACAATCTGCCACTGATTTCAAGGAGGAGTGTCAGCATCTCCACGTGTGGTGGAGGAGCAGCATGGCTGATGTTATGCCGCGGAAATTTGACATCTTGCTGCAGAAGGACAATTTGTCATTGCAATGTGAGGAGGAGAGGGAGAGGAGGAGAAGGGGGAGTTCAGTGTGGTTTTGATCTCAACAGAAATATTTCCTAAATAGCAATAGATTGTCTAAAACCGTCAGGAATAACAGCAGCAGCAACAACAGAAGTCATTCCTTATTTATTTGTGGACTCATCACCATTGACTGTTGCAGCTGCAAATATTCAAGAACTACTGATCAATGGATTGTCCCTTAAATAAGTGCAATTACAGCACTTTTGGGCAAGGACAGGAGAACATTATCACTCACTCTGACCTGGTCTTTTGGTTCCCGAGTATGGCAAGAAGCCTAACTTCCTTCACAGAGTAATTGAGAGGAATCAAACATGTCATATTTGAGGGCAAGCCAACTGCTGAAAAGTACTGACGGGACACCTGGGTCTAGCAGGGTCCTGCAAGACAGTTTACATTGAGGGTTAACTATCCAAAGAGGCATTATAATACTGCTGCCATCTGTTTATACAACTTCTTTCATCTTTAAGGATCTCAAAGCACTTAAATGGTATTACAAGTTTGCTGAGGAGAGCTAGTGAATACATTAATGGTGAACATTATGCTATGTAAGAATAAGGAAAAGAAGCGGATTTTAGAGGTATCCCAAATATACCCATTCTAGTGACCACCACCATGAGATCTTTAAACAGGAGACAGAACAGACTGGACTTTGAGTTCTAAAATGTTATTCAAAATGCTCACACAAGAAACACATGGGGGTACTCATTCATCCTGAGACTCTTTGGAAGTGTAATGTGACACCTTTCAATCAACAAAAGTGAGCCTTCAAACAATAATTCAAAAAAGAAGCATGCAGATTTAAGATACAGAACAACACTGGAAGCAGATCTCAATTCTGGAATTGTGTCTGCTATAAACAAACATAAGAGATTTCCAGGAAACAGAGAACAAGGTGGACAAATGCAAAGCATTCAGTCTTTAAATGGAAATAAATAACAATAAGTGATTGATGGTCAGATTCTGATGTGCTTACTCATATTTAATGCTATTCTTTCCATGCAAAATCTGATTCAATAGGAGTACTTGCAGAATAAGTTGTTATTCAGTGTAAGAGCATCAAAACTGGTTCTGAAAAAACAAAATGATGGGTAAGGTACTTGCTGGTAAGGCAGCCCTACTCTAACAAATGCTGAGCATTCTCCTACCCCATTGACTTCTCCCAGCAAAGAAGCTGGCAACCTACCAGAAATATTCTGACA
Organism: Megaceryle torquata; assembly: GCA_024611175.1. Taxonomy (NCBI): domain Eukaryota; kingdom Metazoa; phylum Chordata; class Aves; order Coraciiformes; family Cerylidae; genus Megaceryle; species Megaceryle torquata. The sequence continues at coordinate 53,453 of JANIJG010024680.1, forward strand.
CACAGGATCAGGCAGCACCTAAGAAAAGAGCAGGAAAGTCAAGAAAATGGCTTTGAACCTGTGAACCCAATTCAGTGTAAATCCTGCGCTGACATGACTGAGCATGGAAAGAAACAGAGTCACTAGTGCTTTTGTTCACCGACTGAAGGCCAGGTCTAAAGATTTGTGTGTTAGTTTGTTTTTGTTTCCAGGTACTACACACATTTCTATGGAAGGTTGAATATATAGCCTGTTCTTTTCAGGCTCATCTGAAAAAGCAGACTCAGTTCACTATTTAGATTTCTAAACACAGAAATAAGCTTTTACCTGGAGCATTTTTCTCCTTTGGAGATTCCACCTTACTTCTGCTTAATCTGTCTAGAGGTTTTATTCATGGCAGCTCTGTATCCGTGCAGCCTAGAATGATTAACACTGGCTTGCCATTTTACACAGAAACATTAACTCTTCCAAGCAAGTGCTTCCCCCATCCATCCAGCTTGTTGGGTGGATGAAAGAACTCAGGAAGAGTTAGTTTCCCACAATTACTGAGCTCTATCTGATAGTGCAGGTGCACAGCACAGATTTAATTCCATGAGATTTCTGTATATTCAGCAACCAAAGGTTTGGGACCCTAAATATTAACCTTTCTCCATAACAATCATATCCAATGTACTGCACCACAGGAGGCCAAAACACTGGGCTTGATCCTGCAATATGAGTCCTGTCATCCTTATCATTTTCATTTCTGCTAGGGAACTATTTGTACAAATAAATGTTGCAAGGCTGGGAACTCCACTCAGTGCATTTTCTTTTCCAGCATCCCAACTGCCTGGCACAGGATGAGTTACCCAGCACAATCTCTAGCTGGGATCATCTACATCATTCCCAGGGAACAGCACCTGTGCCTTTGCAGCCCTGAACTGCTCTGGCAATAGAAACAAATACAAACAACACAAATTTGCAAACAGCTTTTGAAACATAACTCAAACATCCTTCAGTATGAGCAAAATCTGGCATGTGACAACTGGCCCACCTTTATTGTATTACCATTATTACCACTCCCAGGCTTTGGAGAGCTTTGCATCTCTCAATACATTTCTTTAGCATCTCTGATGGCCTTCCATCTTTCTGCAGTTTCTACCTTTGAACCACTAGCAAACAACAAGAAAAGCAACATAAACAAAGGGGTTCACACAGGATACAAGAAAATCCATGCAGCTAACTTAAGTTTAATGTTCTTCAACTCTTTTCCTCCTTCCTCTACCCTTGCCCCTGCCCCCCAGGGGAGGTGGGAGGAATGGTTTAAATCAATAGCCAAAGGCTTCAATTTTACAAACCCTTGAGCCATTAGAGCTCCAAGCCCTCAGTACACCCGTCATAACCTCCCCCCCCCAGCACGCACACATACACATAATACATATATAAAAGACATACTCCCAGCCTGGCATTAACAATGTTCATTCAGTGCTCTTTACTTAAAGGAAGAAAACAATTAAGTGAAACCTTGAAGTAATCTCATTCTGCCTATTTAGCCTCTTCATCCCTCAATGTGTGGTTAGTAAGTGTTGCAATCAGGGGCTAAGGCCTGCTATCATTCGGCCTTAATTAAAAAAGACACAAGCAGTGGAGCTGTGAATTAGAAATGTAACAACGCACTACCCCTGATTAATTCGAGGCTCATGTTGGATTAATAACTCCAAACAAAGAACAAAAGGAAATTGTTATGCGAATTGCAGTCCTCCCAGGCCAGACAAAGGTCAAATCACAGGATTTCAATTTCATCCGGAGTCGCTTAATCAACTCCCTCGGAAGGAAGACCATATGCAGTCCTGAAAGCTACCCATTGTAGTCGTGTTGTCACTGGACCTGAGAGACGGCACAGAGATAATCCCAACTATTCCCCATCTTTTCTCCGTCTTGGCTGTTTCTTTTCTCTTTCTCAGTTTCTTTTTTCTTCCCTCCCCCCTCCTTGGTTCTGTTTTGTTTTTAATATGACAAGCCCCCTTCATTAGGACTAATAATTAAGGACTACGGACTCTATATCTGTCAGAAAGTGGCTTTTGTGGTTGCTGCCCCGTAGAAACATTCCGGTTCTCGCTGCCCAGGCAGCTCCTCATTTTAAGGGGGTTGTGTTCTCCAACAGCAGAAACCACGCACTGCTGTGCTTTGGCATCACGCAGTCGCTTACAGGAAACAGCACTTGGGGATGGGGGATGATTCAATGCACTGCCTGCATCTGAATACAGAGGACTTGTGGGTACATTAGCTGCAGAAAAGGGTATTACTGCCCTAAAGACCTCTTTCTGACTAAAATCAAGCCACAGAGAATAGAAATGCACATTTTCTTGTTGCTAACCCCCAATGGAATGATGATGTAGCAAAGCAATGCTAGTTTTCATGATCTAACACATGCTGTCCCTCCAGTGAGCAGACACTGAGCACATCCCCACTCCCACCGAACATGTTCATCCTATATATAAAGAAAAAAGGAAAGCCCAAGCATGGCATTTTATATGGACTACATAGTTAATCCTATATAAAGAAAAAAGGAAAGCCCAGGTCTGCCTAGGAACCTTGCACCTCATACCCAAGATTAAGTATAAAAGCCTACAGAAACTGAAAAGAAGCAAGAAAGAAACTTCAGGCTGGCAACCTGTAGCACAGACTTCATTCTCATCCTCACTGCCTTCCTGAAGGGCCCTGCTCATCAACCCAGGCATTTCAGTTTGCCACACAGCTGCCTGCAGCTGGCCCAGCCTGAATGGTGCAGGTCATCTCTCTCTCAGCCAGATTCCTAGTGTTTAAATTGAATGTTTCTAAAGGCATGCTAGAATTTCATAGTTTTGTATATATATAAATATATATATTCTGTAACAGCAACACAGTCCATGGACCAAATTTACTTTCTCCAGTAATCAGCTCTAGCAAGGGGCCAAGAGCCAACAACACTTCCCACCTTGATGTAGACCTCTTGCTTAACTCGAACAAATTTATCCTGATTTACATGGAAATGAGATACAAAGATGTAAGAAACAGTCCTCTTTTGTTGTCAAATTCTGGTCCCAGATATATGCAACATATGCATTAATTACTGTAGGATTGCTGACAAATGCACCATGGCTCTCTGACTTGATTTTGCCAAAAGAGATACTTTACAGCCTGATAAAACTACCAAAAATCTGGTACTGATAACCTGGTACACTGCATCGGTAGCTTGGATCAAAACCTGAAGGAACCAATGATATGGATTCACATATTAAAAGACCTTGGGAAATACAGAACCAGATGCTGTAGAAGCCTCTTACCTGCGTTAGGTGCTGGAATAAAACTGCAGGTCCCTTGGTGAATTTAAAAGAAGATCCTGTTTTGATTTTCAGCTTGGGATCATCTCCACTCAATTCTGTCACAAACTACACTTGATCCTCTTTCCAAGGGGCTGCTTACACACCTGCAGACTCTGAATTAGCTGTTGAAGGGGAAGAAATGGTTTGTGAATTGCCCCATTCTGAAGCCTTTTCCCACTCAGAATTATATGCCAGCTCTAAATACTAACCCAGTAAATGACTATTCAACTTTTCTGATGCTTTCCTTTGAAGTATCTATTCACTTTTGCTTTACATACTGATTTTTTAGCATGCAACCAAAAATTAAAATGAAATACCTACTGTGCCATGGAAAAGGAGAGCCACATACTCAGAAGCCCTTTTGCCTGTGTTACACCAAGTCATTAAATCCAAATTACATGGAATGCAAATTCTCTTAGAAGTATATCTTTCAAACATTCCACCAACTTCAAAATATAAGGGTAATTTTTGAAATCTGTTACCATTAGAATCTCAGGAACAAATGATTTAACATGCATTACCAGTTATTGTAACTACTACCACTCTTCAGTGCAAAAGTAAGATCTAAGCTTTCATAGAATCATAGAATTGTCAAGGTTGGAAGGGACCTTAAAGATCATCTAGTTCCAACCCCCCTGCCAATGGCAGGGACACCTCCCACTAGAGCAGGTT
>JANIJG010024681.1:0-19679 GCA_024611175.1 Megaceryle torquata
TTTTCTTTTTCTTTTTCTTTTTCTTTTTCTTTTTCTTTTTTCTTTTTTCTTTTTTCTTTTTTCTTTTTCTTTTTCTTTTTTCCTCACAAGAAACAGAATAGTAGTACTTTTTTTCCAGAAATATGGTTTTGAATGTTATTTTTAATCCATGTTTTTCAGTTTTCTTTAATAGATGTTGCCATGTCTTGAGACCTACCAAATACAGTATGTCTCTCTTATCTGTCCCCCTTGGACAATCTCAGGTTATTAGTTCTCTGGGTGTGGAATCACTTAATCCACCAGCTCTCAGGTCAAGCCCTACATTGTAGTCTCGTGAGTACCAACCAGTGACTACTCTTGCAGGTCCAGACACGGTTCCTCCTTTATCTTTTGAAGCCTGGAACAGTAGCTCTCATTAAAATGACCCCCAAGCAACTATTCAGCATACCAAAGTAAAAAGCAGAGGGTCTACACCCACATCCACATACCAAAGTTTCCTTGTTTATCCACAGTTCAGTCAGCACCACCTTGTTCTTCACATCTGATCCAGGAGGAACAACTTCTTTGCTTTACAGGCTGTTCTGACTGCTTCTAAATTTTCCAGGCTGACAGTTGTTTCTTACTCTGGACAGCCTTTTCTACTTCACTCCAAAACCCTTTCCTGAAACAGAACAGTATTTTCTGATCTTCCTCTTTTCAGGATTAAACACAGAGTCTCTCTTTCCAGCTATAAACTCCGTGACAGTGTTTTGAGGGATGTTCCTTATCTAGGCCATTCTTTCATCTTTCCTGCCCAGTTCTTTAACCAAATCCTTTGCAGCTTCCTTTGATTGAACTCAGTTCATTCAGGTTAAGCAGCAATGTAAAACTGAGCAGAAAAAAGACACGTTTAATATTCATAGGAGGATACAAGTATATTTTTCTAGTTTGTCATCCATTTTCTTCAGAAGTGACCAACTTGATAGTTGATGCAACAGGCATGTGTTTATTTGCGTAATACTCTGTTTCAGATATGTTGTCATACATGATGCATTAAAACAGTGATAATCCAGGCATACTTATTATCTGGTTTGATTACATGAGGCCTCAGGTTCAGCAGGACAGATGCACCTATTTCTCTGAGATGTACACTCTAAAGAGGTGGACACAGAGGTGCATACATGCAGAGCGGGACACTTGGAACAGACTAAGTTTAGGACTATCAATTGAATAGCTGGTTATTGCTGAGGTATCTGGAGACTGTATGAAATTTACTGAAAAATAAAAGAGCAAATTGTATTAAGTCTTAAAAGATAATACGAAAAAAAAGTAGAAATGTGTACAAACAAATTAGGAGTGATAAGATGCTCCTTTGAGCTTTATTGTGCACTAATGCTGAGTCTGTTGCATAAGATTCGTGTCTTTGTGAATGTTTATGTATATTGGTGATGCCAGTCTTCTCTCCCTTTTGTATAAACTGCTAAATGTCACCAGTTTCAAACACATTTGAATTCCTTCTCTACCTTGTGCATACTTTCTCATAGTGTTTTCTTGGCACCCATGAAGCAGTTATAACTTGAAGGTTAAGAAATCCTTATGCGTGGCTGAGTTCACACATTCCCACTGTTGAACCACGCTGTGTGAGAATCTGTGGCATGGCCACAGCATTGCTGCACTCTGTCTCTTTTAGAAAGCTGAGTAGCAGCTTCCATTGCAGAACAAGCTGGGGTGCTTTGTACTGTTACAGATGATATTACTCTAACTAATGCTGAGGTTACCTTAGGTTTGGCCTTGGGAATTACAAAACCAGGCTTGGGTTTTGTATGAACCGGCACAGCAGACTCCATGGATGGATCTTGACCTAGGGAAGACATGGTGTCACTCCAGCCCTTGAGTTAACAGAGTAAGACTCAAAGCAAACAGGAATACAGCTGTCAGAGGCCTCCACACTCCTATTGGAGGTGTTTGTCCCTTTTATATTAAAACTAAAGAAAAGAGTAGACCTTGCCAGACTAAGTGGATTTTTGGTGGTGGTAACTATTATTAATACAATACTCAAAATGCTAAGTCTTACATCTGTAAGACAGCCTGTTTCAAATGAGTCAAAAGTTCCAAGTCCTTTATTTTCCTTTTTTGATACTTTCTTGAAAGGAAACTGGAGGAGGTGAATTAAAAATAAAATCCCCTTTAATTTACTTTGATTACTGGACTTAGACTGTCATGCTGACTTCACTCTGATAGTTTCTTTTTCCTTTTTCCCCTGTTACAATAGCTTGGCAACTGCAGTGAAATGAACCTAAAGTGACAGCCTGAGACAAGGAGGAAAACTAATATACACTGAGGAGAGCAGGGACCAGCCAAGCGGGTGACGTCACTCGGAGGGGCACCATCTGAGTGTCAGAGCTGTCATGATGCATTCCTCGCATATCAAATCTGCTCTGATTTTGTGTGGAGCAGGAGCTTGTTACCTTAGGTACTCAAATCAAACATCCCTTTCATTTTATTTGTATTTACTCAAGTGTGTTTTGAGGGGACTGAAACCAACTATGTCTGTAGCCACCAGTCATCAACTAGGTTGCGTGTGGACTGCGTGACCCAGCAATATGAGTGGCTGTCAAATGTCTGATCTTCTAATATGCACTCCTTTTTGTCTCTCCTGAACTGCTAGTCTTTGTGAGTGTCCACTCTACTTGTCATCTGAAATAAGGGTACAAAGCCTGTGTCATGTATACAACAGTCTTTGATAGTCAGCCACATCTTCTTCAGGCCATTGTCTTTTCAGCCTGACTGAAGCTTCCTGCTACCATGCGCACAATCAGGAGAAACCCTGCTTCTTTCTTTTTTCTCTTCTGCCTATTTTGCTCTTTTGTTGAGTTTACAGAGAACTCAGTGTTAGATGAGCGATAACATGTAGTGCAATGCTGTTAAATATTTAGGATTCCAAACATTAAAATAACTTTCCCTCCTTGAATTATCTTTCATCATAGGTTGTCTGAAAGCCCAGAGAATTTAGCAATACAATGTCTGGGCAGGATACTTCTGTGCACTGAGATATAATAAGAACTCATTAGGGATGAGCCACCAAAGAGACAAGGTGGGGGCTGCAGCATCACAACTATGATAAAAGCTAGATCCACTCATACACTGAGTAATAGAAAGTATCAGAGAGGGAATTTCACAGTTAACACTCTCACTGTTTGATTGCTGATGCAGGTGGCCCACAGTCAACTACATTTCACAAGGGCACAGCTATGCTGGTGTCCTCAAAATTGCAAGGTATAGTGTAGCCTGGTGGACCTGTGTTTTGTGTCTCTTCCTGTTTTCTTTTTTCCAATACCTTTGTATGATCTTTTCTGGGGCTGTGAGCAATCCAGGGTCAGTGATCGGTCATGAGGCTGCCCCAGTTGCTTGAAGGGGGAAAGGCTGCAACCTCATTGCTCTAACAGTTAATTTAAAGATGGCTTTACCCTCCTCTTCTGAGACAGGTTTTTTTGGTGTTTTTTTTTTTTTTTCTACATGAAGTCATGAAAGCCCAGTTGTTGTCATAGGCTGGACCTTTTGGACAGTAGAGGGCACTAATTATTACTGTACCCTAAAGCCTCTCTTTCTGAAAAAAGAATTGTCTGTGGGCAGATGCTCTTTTAAGTCATCTGGCACTAGGTAAGGGTGGGCCAGTGCATGTTTTTTCTGCTACATGTAGCCATATGTTTATCAGGACAGAGTCTTGATGTATAAAGGGAACTGACTTCTTATGTGGGATTCAGGTAATTTATCTCCTTGTAGCTGTTTTAGGACATGGCTACTTGCTCATTAGCAGGGAACAACTCTATAATATAATCAGTTATTGCACAACTATAATGGTTTTTTACAAATATTAATGTATTTCTTTGCCATATTTACCAAAGGGTATCCTATTCCCTGCTCATATATGTGAGACATTCAGCTCTTCACAGTTATGTAAATTTCCAAGTAAAGTGGGAAATATGTTTCTGAGAAGAAAAAGTTACCAACAAAGAGACAGAATTACAGACAGACCTGTACTGGTTTCCACAGCGCAGTGAAGGCTCCTGTAACAGCAGCTCTAGCCAGGAACTCAGAAAGTACCACAACTGCTCTGCCTTTGGCATTTAGCCAAGGGAAGGGGGAGGAGAGAAAGAGGAGGGAGTCAGTGACCAATACAAGTGAGTGTCACTGATGGGGCAGAGGAAGATTTCATTCATTCATCCTCACTGCTGAGAGCCCATCACTGCTGGGCAGTGCTGCAAACACTCTGATGCAGATTTTCCCAATAAATACCCACCTCGAAGCTCATTTTTTCACCAATATTTTTCTAATTTCTCAATCAGTTTCAGTTCAGCCAAATCCAAATATACTAGAATAAGCCTTTTTTAAACTTCATTAACGTGAAATGTGTTGACATTTTAAATTCCATCTTACTGTCATATTTAAGGAACATATGGAAAACAGTCTGTACGGATTAATTTAAGGAGCATTTTAATGTGGTTTTCCTTGAATGAGCTGGTTAAATTATGGTTAGATATGTCCCAACTTGAGAAGTGTTGAAACTGCAGGCAAGTGCTTTCAGACAAATCGATGTCAAATAGCAGAACACAATCTGGATCTTAACCAGAAAGGGGAATGTGACACTGTGACGCAGTGACTAGTCTCTCATATGCTTGTATGCTTGTAGTGCTTATACTTACGAAAAAGCAACAAGATACATAGTGGTGCAATTCAGGGGATTTGTATATATGGCTCGAAAGACTTGACAAGATTTTACAGAAATAGTCAGCAGAAAAAGGGAAGAATTTAAGGGGAAGAGGTAAATGAAGGAACTGAGAGGTTTGCAAAGATGGGCATCCTGACTATGAAGAGAAATCATTCAGAAAAAACTGATGAGAACTGACTGCTTCACCTCAGTATTGAACCTGATATTTCTAGATGATTCCTAGTGAAAACCATAGCAGTACCTCTTTATAAAGCTTCTAGGAGGATCTACTTTCTGTTCCTGATTAGGAAAGAATGAAAAGAGCATCTCCCAAAAATCAACATTGTTGTTTGCCTTAATACTAGAACAGACGGGGACAAGAATTTGAGACTACTTTAAAGTTGTTGAGCCATGCAGGCAGGGTGGCTATGTTTTCTATGAAACCATGGTTCTGCTGCCTGCCTTCATTCAGACACTCTACAGATTAAATTAAAAAGCTTCCTGTTAACAGGAACACTGTATGCTTTATGCCCATGGATATGTAAAGCATGCCAACACTGGAAGAATGAACAAATTAACAGACAGCCTGGAACAACAAGTAACTTGAACTGTCTTGACAATAAAAAAAACTGTGAAGGGAAGTTAAAGTGCAATTCTTATCTATTGACTAAGCCTGGGAAAGATAATAAATTCATAAATTCTTAAATTCTAGGTGGAACTCTTAGAAAAACAGATAAGGAGGACACACAGTATATAAATCCTGGGAATCCCAGAGGAAAAGGGAGGTAAGAAGCTACCACATATCCTACATTATGCTACAAAGAACAACTCACTGTATATTGAGAGCTTATCATGTTGCTGTAAAAAGGGCACCATAGGAGACCAGGAACTGCAGAACTGCTCTCCTAAAGTTAATGGACTTGGGGGGTCAAAGGGAGAGTATTTTTGTCTTCACAAAGCATCAAGGACATTTAGTTTAATAAGTGGCAAATTTTGACTTCCCCCCCCCCCCCATGCTGGTCTCTGCACTCAGCAAAATTGTGCTATTCAGCACCCAGAAAACATGCTTTCCAAGAAAATAAGTGCTATCAGTTTGTGTAGTCTGGTTAAGTTGTGAGTCAGATAGCCCTGGAAAATGTACTTACTCTAGATGCAGTTGAAGGCTAAATGTATGTGTATGAGAGAGAGAAGGAGAAAATTCTTCAGCTGCAGACTGCATAGCAGTACACAAGCTATGATTTCAATGAGCTTTATTGTACTTTGATCATGATTTTACATTTCAGCTGGTGCCATGTTATAAATAATAACTGAATTCCATAAGCAAATGGCCATCCTGAAGCAGGCTGCAATGACAAAGTGAAGGGGATAGAACTTCTTGGGATGCTAGAAAATCTACTTGAAGTTGTGTTATTACTTGTTCAGTTTATCTCCCTGCCCTCCTTTTCTAATAACATATTTAATACCAGCAGATTTTTATCTGGAACTGAATATTTACCTGTGTTTTAGGAAGGTTTTTATTCTCAAGTGTATATTTACACTGGGAAGTATGTTCCTGTCTGGGTGACGTGATGGTGTTCCATTTTCTGAACTTACATGGCACTTGTTATTTTTGTTTCTTTGCTTCTGAGTAGCTGAATCTGCTCTGTTTGGCCATGTATAGCTCATTTTTGTGTCTATGATGATTCAGTGGTACTGCACGACAAACATTTTGATTTAGGCATAGTTTTATTACAGTATGGTAATGGTTGAAAAGCACAAATCATGATTTATTTAATAATAATTTATTTAATAATAAACATAGATAATAACAATGGAAATAGTGGCAGTGATGATCTAACCTCTACTCCTAATTGTATCAGGACCATTCTTTGGATCTTGTTCCTCCGCTAATCTGAACTACTCGCCAGTTGGATGCTTTCTGATCATGTCTACCTCTTTGGTTCTGTATTGTCAAAAATTCCCCAATACTCTCAGCCTCCACTCTCTACTTGATACATTTTCAAATATACTGTCACCCTGTCCCTTGCTACAGGAAGGAATTCCCATGTGCATTTACAAAGCTGTCTCTTAAGACTTTAAATTCTGCTTTGAAACTTCCCTTTGCAAAGAAGCCCACAAAAAAAGTAGATCTTAGGGTCACTAAATCAACTGATACCAGTGGTACTGCTGATTAACGTTGTCATGTTGTAATTCTTCTTAAGTCTGTACCCTTCCATTGCCTTTTGTTTAGTCCTTAGACTAAAGGACATTCAATCAGAGATCATCTTTTTTCTTCTGTGTTTGTGCAACCCCTATCACAATGAAATCCTGCTCTGTGACTAACACTCCTAGGTTATATGGTAATAAAAATAAACTAATAATTGTAAGCATAGTCTTACTGTGAGGCAAACTGACAGTTATTACATTATTACATCTAATTTGTTTATGATGTGATCAGTAAAATGCAAGACTTGTGAATTTTGTTTGATGAAGAATAGAAGGACATCAGTCATAGTCTGCAGTGTGTGTCTGCCAAGTCATCAGATTTCTGCTACTGTTATTCTTCCTTATAGTTAGAAGTCCAAATCAGTGCCAGATATTCCTAAACAGGGACATCTGTAATGGGCTTCTTGTCCTTTACATGCCTCCTGCCCAGATTCCATCATCACTCTTCTTCTTTCTGTATTTTTAAATGATTGCATTTCGCATATTAGGCAAATCCTGTCCCTTACCTGGATGATGTCATTAATCTTCTTTTACACCATGATATATTACTAAGTGACATACTGCATTGTATATGTATTGTTACTCCACTCACACGCTTAGTGAAGACATTGCTGGCATGTGGAATGCAGACGTCAAGTCAGCTGTGAAAAAGTTCTCTTTAAAAATCATGGAAAGTATGTGTGCCAGCAGGACAGACTGCCCTTTTTGCTGCAGATTAAGACACAAAAGGATGAATTTTAAGAGAACTAGGAACACTTGCCAGGGCTATGCTGATCAAATTGCTTGTGTATGATGCTTTATATTCTAGCCTGAGAAATTACTACAGGAGGAATGTGACCTTTTTAGCTCATTTTCAAACACTAATTGTAAAATTACAAGCTTATTGGTTGCAAAGAGTTAATTCTATGTCCCCCTTTGTATTAAACTGACAGTTCTAAAAGACCTGGTCTTATTTATTGTTTAGGAAGCATAAAAGTCTCTTGAAAGGCTCTAAGTGTAGCCTAACTCCTTTTTGTAACCAACAAAAGTGTGCAAGCAAAAATAATATCCATAGTTTTGACGACTAGCTGATATAAAGCACAAGGGAAATGCAAAAATATTCAATTCAGCTGAATTTTGCCTGTTGCCAGAGAGATATCACTACCTCCTGAATGAACCATGCCATTTCATTCAAGAAAATGGGGACCAGCACTCACTTTTTGGCATTCAGCTTCAGAAAGAATTTCATAAATTTAAATGCTGTTTGCAAGGGTACAACTGACCTCCTAGCATTGGCTTGGAGACTGTATTTTAAACAGCTATGTCCACCCAGATAAATGAAGCGTAATGTAGCCTTCAGCTCTCTTTTCCACTGGTGTCTTACACTGCCTCTGGCCTCTCTGTCATGCTACATTTTTGTTTAGGATTAAGGTAACCCTGAACCATTGGAGAACATCCATTCTATACCAGTTTTCCCTTAAAAGACTGTAATTTGAGAACTAGAAAAATGCTAATTAAGGGATTGAAGCATATAAATAGTTTGTAGAGAAGATCGTAATGAGGACAGAGTACTTTTAGTCTTATCATTAGTTGTCTTTACTGGATCATGTTTTCATAAACTTTTAGCCCAAAACCATCTCAGTTTTTAAACCACTGCATATGTTTGATCTTTGTTAGAGCCAAATACTGCATTAAGAAACTCGATGACAAGTGAGATGGAAAGCTCCTGCTCTGGAGGCTTTTTTTGTTTGTGTTTGAGAGAAGAAAACAACTCAGTTCAATTTAATGATGTTCTAGTGGATAGAAAGTGAAAATATTTTCATTGCTTTGTAGAACAATAGAGTTGGCCTGATTCAAAATACCACTTTCAAGTACTGAAATTCCATTTAATTTGTTAAAGCTCCAGATGTGCCTTTGATTACTTTCTTACTACCTATTGACATTGTAAAAATAAATTTATTATGTATTGTTTACTTTCATGAATATTTAATCAGATCCTCACATTTTATCGTAAAAATATTTTTACGTAATTTCGGAATAATAAATTATGAACTACGAACCTCACTGTGCATAGAAAATGTTAGCTGTAGTATTGTTTGCAGACATTAAGCCATCAGTATTATTTGAGATGTTGCAAAATCATGACCCCTTAGGAAAAAAAGACAGCACTAAAGCATTCCTTCCATAGCAACTATATTCATAGCAGCAATGTTACAGAGTCAGTCAAACTAAATAAACCGTCAGAAATTCCACACTGCCGATGAGTCGTTGGGGTTTCCATTGTCAGATTTTCTCTGAAGTCACAATACAGATAAGTGAAGTGTAATTTTTTCACTAGTGTGAGGCTTATGAGTGATACTATAGTTCAGTTTCTGTAAAGAGGGACCTTAGTGTGGGTAGTGATGCCAAATTTTACTTTAAAATGCTGCTATGGAAATCAGTTGTGGGTTTTTTTAAACAGAAGCTGACAACAGGCAGATTTTTATATTTTTTTAGTTATTTCTTCCTCGCCTCAACTATATACTGGCAGTCAGAAAGCCCCCAACTCTGTATGGAGGTGTGTGATTCCCAGTTTGTCTTCTGTGCCGGGATCAAACTGGTATGAGTAGCATGTCATTACAGCAGCATGGCTTGATGGTACCATGCATGACCGAGAAAGCCTACTTCCTGTGCAAGCATTCCCTGAAGCGGGACACTCAAAAGACAAAACCTTGTTAATTTCTAAAATGTAATTTTTTTATGTGTTTTGATAAACAGTACTAGAAATTTGTATTTTAAGCTCACAGAAAACTGAAAGTAAAACAATATTCAGAACAGGTCACGATAAAACCCCTTTTTGATTTCTGTGAGGCTTTTTTGGAAGAAACACAAAACTCCTTAGCAGTGGCAGGAAAGTAGAATATAAAGATTTTAAATTAAAAATTTATTTTTGTCTTCCCCTTTTAATATTTTTTAAGGGAGGAAAGAAAACCTCCCAAAATTTAATTTTCTTACTATTAGTCTGTTGTTACATAGCAAGGAGGGGAAAGGTTTTGTTTACTTATAATCATGGCACCGAAGTCTAAATGAGCTTTTTAATCCACTAATACAGTATATAATTCAAGTAGCTGACTTGTGAAAGATACAAACGGCTTTTAAGGTGCCACTGAGGATACAGGTACATGAACAAAGTTACTGTCAGATAAGCCAGGGTGCACATTTGCATCTTCCTTGTGTTCATAACATTGCCCATCTGTGTGCTCTCACTTCATCCTACCTGTGTGGAACTTCACTTCTAACAAGGGGCGAGACAATTTGCTCCCTTGTATATAAACATCTTAACATCATGGACATGTTCTTCCTTCCCTAGTTTCTCCTTCTAGTTGAAGTAAATTAAACCTTGTGTCTGGCCAGCTACTCATACCTAAAGCAGTAACTAGTGATACACTTGTAACTACTGAGATTAGCATGATATATTTTAGAAAATACTAAGTTCTGTGACAACTGTTGCTAGCTGATGCAGGAATTACCTTATTTTGAAGGAAAGAATACTGGAACATTTATTCCATCTCCTGCTTTGGTAGGTCCACAAAAACTATACCTTTTTAGTACATAGATGGCTCTAAAGACACATATGTCTTTATGTTAATTAATTACAATTCCTTTCATTTCAGTTTTACGAGATGCTGTTCCCAGATAGGTAACAGGTAACATCCTGAAACACTCTAAATGAAGGCTGAAAGTCACAGACTTGTAAATTAATGCAACCAAAGATAAGGGAAAAGTAGTCCAAATACTATTACACTAGCCTTCTATTACAGAAGTTTGAGGTGACAGTGAATACAAATTGGACAATAAAATTCAAATGTTGCATACCCAACAGAGACATGGTCCATAACAGGAGAGTATAGTAATTTCATATCCACCTAGAGCTTTATGTAATAAATCCCCCCTACTATTATATACTGGTGACTCAGTGTTAGAGATGAGGCATTTTCTTTGAAGACATAAAATGGTCATGATTTTGGTTTGGTCTGTGACTCTTAAGGATGACTCCCTGTTACTACTGGTAAGTAAGCTTGTTTGTTTTTATATTGCACATCAGTCTAGAGGATTAAAGTCTTCACAAGAAGAATTAAACTATCTTCCATAATTGTTTTTACTTCTATAGTGTTGCTATTGTAATTCCATAGAGTTCTATTATCTTATCATGCAGAAGCACGTTGTAACTTTTGGTTTTCGTTGTTTCAAAGGAGTGTTTACATTAAAAATAATTATTATTTTTTCCTGCTAACATTAAGGAAAGTTGTGGAATTCCTAATTAAATTCTAGGTAAAATGTAGAAGTTTACCCTTCAGCATAGTGAGAGCGGGGTGTCACCAGAACATCCCTCTCCTGCTCTCACTCAAGGGAAAGAAAAACCTCTTCATTTTGTATTTTAGGATAGTCCTATTTTAAGAACTAGTTCATGGAGTAAGAGTTTAACATCATTGCTTCAACTGGAATGAAAAGGGAAACTGGAACATGAAAACAAGAGCAAGCAAAGAAATAATATTCTGGCGGTGGAGCATTTTGGAGCTCATCTTCAAGAAGGAACAAATATTCTTGCTCCCCTTACAAATTCTTGTTAAAAACTAGCTAGCACACAGAAAAATAAGCAATAACTCAGATGGGGCAGGGGGAGATAGGACACACTACTTCCTGTTTTACTAGGGCCTGCTCCAGGGACTAGTTATTGAAAAAACAAAACTCTCAACAGAAGTGAACCTCAGGAAGCAGTACAGCAGAACAGTACTGTAGCCTGATGTCCAACATGACTACTTCCCCTCCCACCCCCCCAATTTTCTTGCAAGTTTAGAGTGAACAACAGAAGCCAGTGTCTTCTCAAAGAGCTGTTTTCCAGGGACTGACTGAAAGATTTCAAGTAATTTATTATACAGACTTAATTGTGGACCTTTCTGACTGCAAACATTGAGTCTTGTGAAGGACTCTAGTGTTGCCTGAGGAGCAGAAAGAGTACTGCTCTTTTCTGAAGAAGAAAAGAAAGTAGGAATTAGCATCACTTTAATAATCTACATATCCCTCTGACAAAAATGGGGAAAAACTCTAAATATTCCTCCTTCCCAATTTCCTTCCTTGTGGAGGAACTGGTAATTTTTTTCTGTCTGTGCAATAAGTTGCTGTTATTCCTGACACTGTCAGTCTGGAACCATTCACAGACTTCCTCTCTCTATATATCTGAAGACTCCTAACATAGCTTTTAAAAAATTACATCCATTGGCAATGCAGTGAGACAAGTTATTGTGTGTGCTGGTGATCCCAGA
Organism: Megaceryle torquata; assembly: GCA_024611175.1. Lineage (NCBI taxonomy): Eukaryota > Metazoa > Chordata > Aves > Coraciiformes > Cerylidae > Megaceryle > Megaceryle torquata. Next base: position 12,154 of record JANIJG010024681.1, read on the forward strand.
AACAAACTGAATTACCATTATTCTAATTGGTCACCAACGTGTGCACAGTTCACATTATTAAAATATAGTCCAATATCACATGTTGTACACCAAAATGAGCCCTTTGATTTTTTGCAATAAAAAGATACAAGTTGATTTTTTTAAAAATTCATACAGCACAGATTTATGACCACCTGAAGATCTCAGTTCCCTGACATAATTTCCTCAAATATATATAACATTCTTCAGAGAGTAGAAAATAAATTCCTGAAAAGAGGTAAGATACCCCTCTAGAGCAGACAGTGAAAACTCTTCATTTTAGAGACCATTTCTATTCCCAAAGGCAATAGGGATTTGATGGACCTGGCAGACTTAATTCCCAAGCCAAGTTCTTCTTATAGACAAAACCCTGCTGGATAAGCCATTCTTTCATACTCAACAAGCTCCAACACAGCTTGTCATCCAAAGCTGGCAGTTTGACACAGGAAGAAGATTTCTCAGGTGAATATCTTGCAAATCATGTCTCCTTTCTAAGACTAGTTTTTTTCTCATATGCTGAGCGAGAGGAGTAACATCAGTCTCTGTGGTATCTTCTCTGTGCTGGGAGGCAATGACTCATCATTATCTTCTGAGTTTTCACAGAAGAAAAGGAATGGAGCCACTCAAAAGGTATTCTCTGTTGCTGGTAACTACAGATATCTCAACAAAATATTGGAAATGGATGTCTTAAAGGATAGTGGTTAACCAAAAGTAATTTGCATTGTAATTTCCTTTTCATCCATAGCCTGGGCTGCTGCAGACCCTGTCTTATGATGTGACTTGTCAGGCTGACAGAAATGTAAAGCTTTAAGTTGTTGGAGTGTCTTGCTATATATTTTTACAGAATTTGCTGGAAATAAATTTTAAAAAAAAGTCTTTATTAGTTCATAACCGTCAAGGAAATCAGCACATAAAGCTGGTTTTGTTCCTCTGTTCATTGTTTATCTACACTAATAGAGAGATGTTATCAGCAGCAATGTTTATCATATTTATCACCAGCTTTTGTTAAGGATATGATGATACCTCGCTGATTTTAAACTAAAAACTGATCCTATGGAAGGTTTTGCCAGACCAGCTGAAATTCAGGCAAAACTGCATTTGCTCTATGAGATGTTATTGCTTTCTATAAGAATGCACAGCTTTGAGATGACATCTGAGCAATTTGATTAGAATCCTCACAGTGATCACAAACCAAATCAGCTTGCAAATGAATGGAGGCAAGCAGTTGTCAGTTTCCACATACTGTACTGCCATTGGGATTTTTCAGACATTAATATGGAGCCATGGTCTACCTTTGACACCCAACTCATCCTTCAGTGGATTCTACAGGAATTGATGGCCTGTACCATCCACACATAGGTCTCCAGCACAGGACACCCGGACTTCTGCAGTTACAGGGTCCATTAGTCCATCATTTCTCTACAATCAGCATTGGTTGGTGTTTTAACAAGTGCCAGATATGGCTTAGTAATTCCTTATTGTCATCTTTTCCATTTTGAATGCCTTTCTCAGCTTGGACTTTCCCTCTAAAGTATTTTGTGTGATTTGCTGTGTTAGCTATCTTTATGGCTATGTGCTTTGTTTAAATCCACAATCCCTTTTGCCTTCTTCTTTTCATCAGCCAGTAGGAGAATACAGTTCCAGAAGGTTTCCTTACAGCCTTTCTCTTTTCCTTGTCTTAGTAAAATTAAGGCTGAATTCCCTTAACCTAGTCTAGTCTTCCTAAGGCAACTTTCCCATGCATCTGTATTGTGTCTGAATTGCCATCACAGCTTGCACTTCTCATAGTCACTTCAAGTTCAAATTATGTCATTATGATTTGATGAGGTATTAGTTCCAGGGAAATGGTGATATTGAATCTGTGTTTGCCCACCATGTATTTATCAGGACAAAGTCAGTCACAGTTCTTTCATTGTCATTTGGTGCTTTCTGGGTTTATACCTGAAGATGTACTGGGTTTCTTTTGTGTGCATGTATGTAAAAATGGAGCTGCTGAATGTAGCCAGAGGTTTTAAACCAAAGACAAATGGGAACAAAAATTTGATGAAAAATGGCAGCTAAGAAATTGGACAACTTCTCAATCCCTTATGCCAGTAGTTTGCCTAAGAACTCAGTAAAGACCTTCAAATTTAGCCCAACACGATAAACTGGTCTAATTCCCAGACCTTCTCCAATAACATCTTATTTTTACAAACCAGTAATTGGCCTCCTGAATTACCATCAGTAATTACCAAGCAAGCAGTCAATTAATAAGTATCTGTTGTTCAGAGCCTTATTTCAGAGCAAATAAGATGGTGAAAAAGCAAGGGCCGAATAGTATTGACTTGAAAAAAGGCATAATGAAGGCAGATGCTGTTCAAGTTTCCCGCACACATCTCTGCCAATGAATCTCACTCCTAACCTCAGTACCCCATGCTATTCCAGTTCTGGGCATCTGTTGAGCACAGTCTGTCAACCATGCTGTGCTGCTTTAGTTTTCTGATGGGAACAAATAGGGACTAGGTGGAAACTATCAAAATCTCATTCCTTGAGATTAAGAAAACATACCTGTGTCTTGAGGTATTCATTTAAATTATCGATGAACTTGTATTTTATGGGTATGTTATACCATGGATATTTAGAAACAACTAAAAAAAAAGTCCTTTACAGAAAGTCAGATCTACAAAGAAAATATATTTTGGGCTTGTTTTGGACATTTTTTTAGATATCTTCTAATTTTTTTGCAGCCATAAATTGAATCAAGAGATTTAAACTAGACACGAGGAGAAGATTTCACCATGAGTACAGCCTGTCACTGGAAGAGGCTGCCAGATAGGCAGTCTCCATCACTGGAGATTTTCAAGGCTAGACTGACAAACACACTGAGCAACCTGGTCTGATCTCACAGCTGGCCCTGCTTTGGGCAGGGGCTTGAACTAGAGACCTCCTGAGGTCCCTTCACATTTGAATTTTCCTACCATCCTTTTGTCAATTTGTTGATGAGAAAGAATGGTTGATGGCAGTATCTGTAATATCTGGAATGGATTTTCTGGCCTATGTACTGCTGCGATTGTTAAGAGATTGAGCAGTGCTCATGGGGGACTTTAAAGGGTGCTTTATTACAATTAACCCACTCATGCCACCAAGTTTCTGCTTAGTTCCACTTCTCATTATTGATATAAGAAGGCCTTAGTGAGTCACAGAGCTGACTGGGAATTTCTGATAAAACTTTTTTTTTGTAGCAAAATACAGAAGTGTGTCACTTTCAGTTACATTTTTATTGAGCTATTATAGCGCTACAATTATCCAGAGTTAGAAAATAATTTTCTCTCCTAATCATGATTTTCCCAACAAGGTCTTAGTTTCATTCTGTAGAAGTACAAAAGCAAATGAGGAACCATTTTAAATTTTAATGAAGAGAAATGCCCTTTTTCCTAGGAGTTCATCTGCTTCTATACCTGATGTCTCAGCTAAGTGGCCAGAGTTTCATTCTGTATTACGCTACTGTCATTGTCAGAAGGTTCGTAGGCTTCAGCTGGTCCCAGGCAGTTACACTTTAAGTTTTTCAAGGAATTTTCTGCTGCTGAACTACAGAGGTAGTTACTATTGTCTCTAGTTTCTATGGATAGCCTGTGGTTTACTACAGTGACATCTTGCACTCAATAAAATTACACTCCATGCACTTTCTTGCAGATTGATAGGTATAAAACCTACACAAGGAAGAATATCTATGACCACAGGACCTTGTAGCTGATGTTATGTGGTTATGATCTTTGCCATGTAACCTGTATATCTGTTCTGGAGTGCTGGTTCGTTAACGGTGACTTTACAGTGAAATGATGCTTTTTTGGTCAATGTTGTGTGCATTGTTCTGAGGCTAAAAATATGAAAGATGGTGTAAGGAATAGCACCTGAGATCAATAATATGAATCACTAAGGCATTCTGAAGTGTACGCAGGGCATAATTAATCTTACAGGTTTTGATAGCATCTCTTTACTGTGTCACAGAAACAAGTTGCTTGCTCATAATGAGCAACTCATGAGTTACTAAAATTTAGTTACATCTCACATGCACATGTCTCATACCATCAAACTCAAAGTCAACACTGTGCAACTGAATTCGGCACTTCTACATCTCTTTTCTTGTTATGATTTCCTGAGGGAACACTTAGTAGTAAAAAGAGAACTAATATGTCAATGTAGACAGTAAATTGATTTGTCATGTCAAGCTCATTTAAACCAACTCTTCTACAATATTCATGCTATTTTGTGCATTTTTTTTTTATACCTAAATCATCATAATGCCAAATTTACAGGGATATTGGTTAGCCATGCATCAGGTTACATACTCATTAAAGCTGTTCCATGGAATTCAACACAAGCAGAATTCAACACACAGAATTTACTTCAACCCTTTTCCAAAAAATAAGTTGTCAAGAGGCTTTGGAAGGTCCATAGAAGTGGATACTTACATGATGCGAACTGGTATCCTTTAAGATTTGTTAAGATACAGCAGATTAGCTGATTCTGAAATCTGAATATGTAAGTTAAGCAAACATAAACTTTTCTGCATGTGCATATTACCACCCCTTGCCCACACACAAATTATTGGAAAAAATGTGTGTTATGTTTCAAAGCAAAGAGTTGTATCTATGACATGATTTTATCCATAGTTGCATCCTAATGCAAATAACTGTTTTGATTTCATACCCCTGGGCAAATGCATTTAACTTCAGTGCACTGTCTGAGAGCTCTGTTCTGTACTAGGATATACAAAGCGTTCACTTGTGGATTTAGTCATGGCATTGTGCCTGGGAGCATCATTGCAGCTTCTTCAGAGCAAACTTAAATGATTTAGTGTAAAATTTAAAATGTAGCACAAATGAAAACTAAGAAAAAAATGTCAATAAAATTTCATGGGAGAAGTAAAGACCCTTACAGCACTTCGAAACATTAGCAATCTTATTCAGAAGAAATTGCAGTATATGCACACTTCTGCAGCATGAAAGGTCATGAATCTGCCTTCCACACTCGGTTGAGCTATTATATTAAATAAGAAAATTCACCCTGGCTGCAGTCGTACTTGTGTACATCCCCATATGCTTCCCAAAGGGAGTAGTGGGTGACTGGATGGCTGTAATAGATTCTCCTTCACTCACGTACCCTTGCTAATCACACCCCTTATTTGCCAAGAAAACAAACAAAGTTGTATTCTTCAGTAATATCAGAAGTAATGCCAAACTGAGCTTAAGTTGTGATTATATACTTCCTTCAAGCAGGATGAAAATTTATAGGCACTCATACCTGTATAGGTATCTGGTCCCTACTCGAACTCAATGCACATACTGTTTCTTTGGCATGCCTATGCTGATGCCCATCTGCTAGAGTGGCATTGTGCCACTTGCAAGGTAATAACAAAATTTCAACTGGAGATAGTTGCCAAGCACAAACCAGTTTGTAAGTTGAGCCTTTAAAAGTTTGCTTTAAAACAGTGCTGTGAAAGATCTTTCCTTGTAAAATCCTCTTGGGAAAATACTCACCATATTATACCTATATATATGTGTTTGAATACTCGACATCACGTCTTTTGGCATCAAGTATAGGATACACATAATGGCATGCTATTGTTATCCCAAAATGTGCAACATTTGCTCTAGGCAGTTGGTGAGACTGAAAAAAACAGACATTGAATTTCAGCAGCAATTAAGTTGACGATAATAATAATAATAATACAAAAATTATAATTAGTGATAGTAGCATTGCAATAACTGCACTGCTAGCTATTTTTGAATATAGAGAAAGTTATATTGCATGTCAAGGAGTTGAAAAACCTGGATATTCATTACCCATTTTCAGCCAATCTTGTATTTATTGAGTTTTGACTGTAATGAATTTTAAATGTCAATAAGGGAAAATTCAGTAATTTCTGGCCAAACTTACAGACTGGTTCAGGTTGGAAGTCACTCCTGGAGATTATGTAGTCCAACTCCTTTGTTCAAAGGATGATTGGCTAGAGCGGGTTGCTAAGGGCCATATCAAGCCGGGTTTTTAGTATCTCCAAGAATGGAGACTCCTCTGTACAACCTGTTCCAGTGTTTGACTACCCTACAGTAAAAAAAAAGTGAGGTTTAATGTTTAAAGGAGATTTCTTGTATTTTAGTTTGTACCCATTGCCTCTTGTCCTTCCAACAAATACCAGTGGATCCATCTCCTTTTTGCACCCCCTTAAGGTATTTATAAAGACTGCTAAGAGCCCCCTGAGGATTCTTTTCTCCAGGATGAGGACCCCCCACTCTCTCAGCCTCTACTCATATAAAGGACACTTCAGTGCCTTTATCACCTTCTTGGCCCTTTCCTGGACTAGCTTCAGTAGGTCTCAATATCTCTTGTGTTGCAAAGACCAGGAACTGACCCAGCACACCAGATGTTTCTTGCTAGGGCTGAGTAGATATGAAGCAACTCCTTTCCTAATGCAGCCTGGAATACTATTTGCGTCCTTTGCCATAAGGTCACACTGCTGGCTCGTGTTCAACTTGTTGTCCACCAGCGCCCCTCAAGTCCCTTTCTGCAGAGTGCTTGCTAGCTGATTGGTCCATGTACTGGTCGGTGCATGGAATTATACCTCCACAGAAGCAGGACTTCACATTTCCCTTTGTTGAACTTCATGAGGTTCCTGTTGGTCCATTTCTCTGGCCTCTTGAGGTCCATCTGAATAGAAGCAGAACCATCTGGTGTATCATCACTTCCTTCAAGTTTTTTATCCTCTGCAAACTTGCCGTGGGTGTGATCTGTTCCTTCATCCTAAAGTCAGGATAAGTAATTTGCAGGGCTCTTCCATCACCCACTGAACTAGTCATTTCATTTTAGTATGCTATTAGGTCACTGTGTCTGAAAGTGGATTCTGGGATTATTTGCTCCATCATTTTCCCAGGGACTGAGGTGAGGCTGACTACCCTGTAGTTCCCCAAATCCTCCTTCTTGAAGATATGTAACATTTGCTTTCTTCTTATCCTCTGGAACGTCCTTTGATCACCATGACCTTTCTAAGACAATTTAGAGTGGCCTCACAATGGCATCAGCCAGCTCCTTCAGGTCTCACAGGGGCATTCCATCAGGTCCTATGGACTTAGGTATGTCAAATTTGTTTAAATGTTCCCTAACATGATCCTCTGCTATATAGGGTAAATCTTCATTTCTCCAAAGGTTTCCACTGGTTCCAGTCTTAACTGGGGGGAAGTGTATTTGGCTGGGTTGCATTAGAGACTATCATTCTTGGATTGGAACTTGCAGACAGTAGTTCAGTTTACTTGAAAGATGACGGAATAATAAAATATTTTCCCAATTCAAAAATATTATCAAGCATAAGATTATGAAAGAGACTTCACTCACATCCAGTATTAGAGCATAGCTTTTTTTTTTAAATATAGTCCAGCAGGCATCTTTTAAAGCATGTGTCCTGGGTTGGGCTCGGGTTAATTATCACAAACAGCTGCTGGCCCAAGCAGTTGGGAGGGGCCACAGCCAGATAA
>JANIJG010024681.1:19779-36396 GCA_024611175.1 Megaceryle torquata
TTTTCTTATTCGTTTTTGTTTTGGGGGCAAGCAGGCCCCACGAACAGGGGAGCCCCCCAACCCCCCCCCCCCCCCCCCCCGCCCTTTCTCTTCAGAGAAAGGGAATAAAGGAGAGGAGCTTAGCAATTAGAAAAGGAAACTAGAACAACTTGAATTAAAATTAAAATAGTAGTAATAAAAATGGATTATATACAAATATATACAAAACCAGTATTGAAACCAACCCCCCGATGGCAATTACATCACTGTCACCACAGATGCTGTGGAGCAGGCACCGGGGGAGTCCCAGACTGGGCCTTGCAGCAGATGGGAAGTGTGTTTAGGAACTGGATTCTGGTAGTGGATTCAGGAACACACCAAGTGGGATCAAAGGCAGAATGAACAGAGTCTCACCTGGATGCTCTGAGGAAGGAACCAAAAGAGGACCTGAGCCAAGCCAAGTAAAGCTGGCAAAGTAGGCCAAGAGGGGAAAAGAGCCTGGGAGCCCCTAGAGAAAGATATAGATGCTTCAGATCCCTCCACTTTATAGTGAATGGGGTGTATATGGGCTGAAATACCTCATTGATCAGTTTTGGGGTCACCTGCCCTGTCTGCTCCTCCCTGCAGTTGCCACCTTTCACTTTCCTGCACCCCCCAATGTGGTGCACAAGATCCAGCAGTGACCTTGGTCTGCACACCGATCCTTGGTAGTAACTCTAAACACAAGGTGTTATCACTGCCAGCAGCAGACACTGTCTGTGAAAACAGGCTGCTGACTTCAGAAAGTGCAGTTAGAAGAACTGAGCTGAAAAGCAAAATCCCTGAACAGAACCAGCTCTGTTCTCACCCCAACCAGGACAGATTCTCCTTTCCATTCCACAGGAAGAGGTGTGGAGGGGAAGTGATGGATGAGTGACTGCATGGTGTCTAGCTGGCAGGAGACAGCATGTTACATTGCAGTATTTTCTGGCTTAGACTGCAAACACTATTATAACTTTGGCAAGATTATATAAAATATTTGTAATATTATAAATATAAATGTGTTGGAAGTTATCAGAATGAAAGTGAATGCCTTAACTACTAGATAACCAGCGAGTTAACTAGCTAACTGATTTTTGCATATTGTTGCACAGCCATTTCTTGCATTTGCTCCTGTGGTCAATCGTGCTTCCTGTAAAGTTAAAGGTTGTTAATAAAAGGGGGGGGGGGAGAGAACCAGAAGCTGGATTCTGTCTACTGTTGAGTGTATAATTACTAGTAAGGACAATGACAAGTAAGGAGTTCTGGGGTTTTTTTCAGGATCAAGTCTTATCTACCCCAATCTGATCTTTCTCAATCACCCTTATTGCCTATGGTGGTGATATCTTTTATCCTATATAAACTTCAGCCTTTCAAAACAAAAACAATGAGGCATAGGAGGCTGTGATGAAATGAGCTACGCTAGTCATAAAAAATGAATTGAGAGAATTAAAATTCTTGTCTACTCTGGGAGCAACCACAGTAGTTTCAAGTTTGAATATTATCCTGTCAATAAGTCTTCAAAGCTAGGTTTTGCAAGCTGATACAGGATTTAAATTTTATATTTTACTTAAGTGAAAATGAAAGACAAATGTGTATTTAAACCTTTGCAGCCATGAAACATGAAAGGGAGTTATAATTTTGTACTTGTGTATGCATCTCCCTCACTAATGTTCAAGCCACAGATTGTTTGGTAACATTGCAACCTTGACTTTTTTTCTTCATGAAGACACTTTATATTTTGAGAGAAGACACAGAATATGCATATATTCCTTGCATAGCCATTAATGAGATTTTTAACCAGCAGGGTTCTTTCAGATACTGTCTAGCAAAAGCAAAATTCAAGACTTTTCTGAAGTTCTGGTCAAGAAAACATTGTTATTTGTTCATGTCTTCATCACAGAAAAATTTGAAAACAACAACGCATATTAAGGAAAACAAAAACCTAGGAAGGAAGAAAGTGTTGTGCTGGCCTGAACTAATGGCTGAGCAGAGCTTGAGAGAAGAAGTCACTCACCATATACAATAACTGGCTCTCCAGAGCTGGAGAAGGTAGCTTCATACAGTGATTATGAAAGGAGGCTATTTAAAACATTTTTGATGGTAGCAACTTTAGATAATTGCAAAGCAAGTGAGGGAAAAAAAAATCAAATAACTACAGAAAAATAACATTAATTTGTTTCTGTATGTAAAATTTTATAAAATTCCAATATTTTCTTGCATATTAAATTTATTTAAATGAATGAGAGAAGATAAATTTGTAGTAAATTATACACAAAGGATTTGGTTTGTCAGATTTCTTTTATCTGTAGACCTGGCCTAATCTGGATAATATCAGATTTTTTTTTGTCTATTGTGGGTAAAAATGTATTATTTGTATATTCTGTAGCCTATATAGATTGAAAATCAGAGAGGATTATAAAGAACGATGATTAATTCAAACTACCATGTCAAATCATTAAACAGTGGTGCAATTGGCAAGGGTCCAAAACAAGAAATTCTGCAAAGTTCTTATTAGTACTTAAAAAAAAAAAAAGGCATTAAGAGAGTGAGGAAATTAGTATGGGATAAAAGGAAGGCAAGGAGGTGGGGGGGAGGAGGGTGGAATGATGGAAAGGTTAAAAGAAAAGGAAAAATGTGATGGAAAATTATTTTGTTTAAAAGCTGGCATTTGGTATTTTCAAAGGGCAAAATGTATTTTTTGTTTTATGACAAATGAATGTAAAAATGTGCATGCCTTGTGGCCTAGAGGACAAACCAGTAGGATCAATGTTCTTTTTGTACTCTATGAAGCTTGAGATTAAAGTCCCCACTGATAAACTGAACATTCTTTAAAAGTGACCAGAAGCAAACAGTGTCTGTTTGCTGCTACTTTATTAGAAAGATACCACTGAGAATAGCTAAGAATGGTATTTGATCTTAAACAGGTTGACCAAATTATTGCAGTTGGCTCCAGTACATGAGATGCTCTCTGCAAATTATTGTTTCTGGTTATAAACCTTTATAATATCTCAAAATGAATTATGTATGTATTTCATGTTTTCTTTTCTTTTATCAGCCTTGATGTTCTCATTTCAAGTTTCACCCTAGCCTCCTAATAATGCAATATTGAGGCCATTCAGACACTAATTATGCCTCCATGGCTTTCTTGAAATGACTAAATCAGCATCAGTTCTATAATTATCATTAGCAAGTTTGTAACTGCGCCTCACATCACATGAAAAGCACAACTTTAAATGATTTATGAATATATGCATCTATAACATCAAATGTGCCCCTTCTAATAGTATACATAGGAGAAGCATAGAGATAACTTCAGACATATACACACCTGTATATATGTCTTGTCTTATCTCAACTGAACTCTGCTGTGTATCTTACACAAACACAGGTTGATCGTATAAAAGCTAATAGAATATTGTTTTCTTAATAAGGAGATGTGTGTATGAGAGATCCTCGATGTGTATATTTAAGCATCCTGAGTCTTCAAATAGTATAAAAGGTAAGCAAGTATTCATCAAGACTAACTTTCAGACTTTATAATTTCCTAATTTTCTTCATGTTTATATAAAAGCCTAGCAAGAAGGACTGACAGGACAGAAAGTATACAAATACAATTTCTCTATGTTCTCATTGTTTCTCCTTTTGAATTATTGATGTTGCCAGTAGTCATTTGTCAAGAAAACAAATCAAGATACATGTACTATAGCGTTGCACTTCTGTATGTTTGTAAACTGTTTGTTCTGCATAATGCTTATATTTCAAGCAAACCCAAAATAATATCAAATTAATATTTTTTCCTAATTTTATTAATAATAATAAAGATGTGAAAATAATGAACATCTAACATAAAAATAGTACAGAAAGAGAGCTTGTAGACATCTTTGTGTCAGTTATACCCTACAGAATCATCTGCACACTTGGGAGCTGAGAAACATAAGTAGATATATGCAACACAGCATCTTGTGAGGTGGTGCAGTACCTCACATCCCAGTTTGGTCTCTGATAACAACCAATTTCTGAATTTCTCTCCACCCTTCCAATACCGATTCTTTGTTTTCTATGAAAAGTTGTGCTGATCACTGGTATTTTATGACCTACATTATTACCCTCTAGGTAGCAGAATGATAGTGCCAAACTAATTATTGCATTGTCTAATTTTAAATCCAGGTCTAGAGAGATTAACAACTTGCACATTAATTCTGAGCATCAACAGTGCACCTAACATAATGCAGGTTTAAATGAAAGAAGCCAGCTCTGAAAACTTTTATATACTTTTGTCTGGATCATCAGCTAATGTAAATTACTACAGGTCCATTGACTTAAATGGAATTACGCCAGTCTCCCCAACTGGATGATTTGGCTTTTTTATTTATTTTTTTTTTTATTCAGGGAATATTTCTTGTTTGAGCCATGTAAATGTCAGAGGGGAAAACACTGATTTCACTTACAAATGTAAGATCTCATCAATGTAAGATCTCATCTATGTAAACCCCAAACATTTCTGTTAAACTCAATGGATTAATTCCAGATTTTTATCCCTGCAAATGAGATCAGAATTAGACTAGAATGTGCTTTTGATTCCTTGATGGCCCCCTCCCCCAAGCACACACATTCTCAGTATAGAGGAGGATTTTTCAGTTCTTTCTAATAAAAAAAAAAAGTAAAAAAAAAAAAAAGATAGAGGAAGAAGGATGTTCACAGTCCTGGAAAGTGTGAAAACTACTTTGTAGATAGGTAGAAAACCAGACTTGGCAATGTGTCCTAGCTTGCTGTTTCACCCTGCTAATTTTTGTGAAGAAACTTATGTATTGGAAAAACATAGAAGCTCCCTATATCTGAATGCTGTCAACAGTCAGGCAAATTTAGATCTAAAATGCGGCTTCTGAGCCTAAAAAAAAAAATATTATTGACAAAAGAAACGGGTCCTGGGCACCTGCTTCCATTTAACCAGAAAATTAAATAATGAAGTGTGTATCACAGTGGGTACAAAGTTTCATATTAAATGGAAAATCTGCAACAGAATTGAAAAGATCCTTAGATATTTAACAAAACTGAATTCATTATATGAGACCCCCAAATTCAGAATCCTAGATACCCAAGGCTGAGGTACTAATGGTGTCCTTTGCATGGCTGCTAAAGAGCTGTGTTGACCCCCATGATAATATTGCAGGGTACTTTGACTCATGTTTAATTCTGATTAAGTTGTGCAATTGTATCAATTTAAGGTCAAGGTCTTGAATAAATTCTTTCTGAGAACTGTTAGGAGGTCTTTTAAAATTAAAAAGACCCATGTGTCTAATAGTCTTATGAGAATAGAATTACAAACGATAATCTTTAAAATAAATTGTAATTTTATGGATACTTATTAAGAGAATTTATTGTATTGGTAATTTGCTATATCATAAGTACTGCTGCCAGTTCAGTGACTTGTAACAGAAGACAAGAATGCAGTAGCTACTTATTACTGTATTTTTGTCCTTGCTTTTGGCACAGTTGATTTGAAGTGGGGAGAGGGTTTCTATGGGACATTTAAGGTTTGTGTTTTCCTACTGTGCAGTAAGGGTGACCTGCAAGTTGTCATGCTCTGGACCTGATCCAGCAAAGCACTTAAGTGTGTGCTTAACTTTGAGCATTCAAGTTCCATTTTCTGTAATGTGATTACTCATGTACACAAAATTAAGCACACATTTAAGTGCCTTGTTGATTGCAGTGAAAGTTGTGCAGTTGTCAAATTTGAGCTTTCTAAGGAAGTTAGAATAAGAAAGTACAACAAGTTAGCAAGATTTAGCTATTTCATTATAAGCAATGGGGAAGGATGCTCTTATTAATAGCACTAAACTCAACTGTATTAATTTACTTTATAAACTTCTTTGTCTCATATGTGAGACAAAATATTTCTTGCAATGGAGTAATGTCATATTGTTGCTGCATTGCTCAGATTATCTGAATGGAGAATTTTGCAGTCTAAGTAGTTTTTTTCTTTCTTCTTCAAAAATGTATGGTATACTTGTCAGATACATTGACACTTTTGCATGTTGGAATGGTATCCAAAATAAAATATTTGATTAAATCTCCTAAACATGACATTACTAGAGGTGCATCCCTAGCAAAAATAGTTAAAATTATTTCTTGTTTGAAAAGCTGTAGAGAATGAAAAACTTTAGACATGACTGCACAGATAGGTTGATAACGTTGTTTCATGACTTAAATACACCCACATCAACACTGACAGTGTTTAAAACAATAAAAGTAATAAACATTGCCTTAATTTTACTATAAAAAGAATATTATGCTGTGAAGATCAGTAACATGGTGTAGGAGTGTTACTTAGAGCAAGATATTTGTCTAAGAGTAAAGGAACTCAAAGGAGAAAAGTGGGTAAAAGTCTGCTCCTAAAACAACAGCAAATAAAGCCCTGTGGGTATTTTCTCAGACATGCAAATCCTATAGCATATAATCAATTAAGTAAATATTTTTCTGTGCATATATGCGATTTTGAGCAATTCCAGTGTTCTGCTAAATGTTTTTCTTTCCTTTGCTTCCAAAGTTAATTCCATTAATTTGTATAGTAACTGAGAGAGAATGTAGATTTGGAGATGAGATTCAGAAGTTTCTGAGAAGAGCATCTAAAGTGCTTGGAAAAAGTACTTGGAGGAAAAAAAAATTTAAAAAGCTATTTTATAAGCATACCATTGTTTAATTTTCACCATTCCACTCCCCCTCCAAAAGAAAGTGTGTGTTGTTTTTTTTCTTTCTAGACACTGACTAAATTAAGTCATTCAGTATTAAGCATTAATAAAATACTTATTTGTTATATAATAATTAATTGCAGACTCTTACAGTGGGATACTTAAGAGCCAAGGTTTCATTGTAAGAAGCTTTTTTTCAGTTGCTTCTAACTTTGTCAGATAAACCACTGGGCAGCAATTTTCATGCCAAATATCTGCCTTGGGCTATTCTTTCAAAACTTTCAGCAAATATGGTCAGCTGCTTCTCAGAATGCACTGAGGGAAAATCTGTTTTGTTCATGTTAAGAATTTTTAAAAAATATTTTGTTGACTAATTGCTAGTAGTGGGAGTCAGAGCTTGGGAAAGGGATATTGTCTTTCACCAACCTATGAAGATCTTCCTCAATCTGGAGAAATCTGATCCTCTGTAAAATTGTTTGCATATTTAATTTACCAGCTTCCTCAAAGATTCTTTCTGCAGTGGATGTATTCTTTCCTGAATCTTGCAGATCTGAGCAAGACTTTCTTTCAGATTTCTTTTTTTAATTGCCAGTGGTGTTAAATACAAGAATAAAGGTGTCTATTAGATGTTCTCGACCTTCTTCCTGCAGTGGAATGTTGCCTGATGATTTGCAGTAGGTGACCAGAATGCAGAAAGGAGACACCATCAAGGAAGGGGGGAAATATATTAAAAAACCCAAAACAAACAAACAAAAACAAAAATAAAAGGAAAATGTGTTCAGGCACAAGTCAAAGGTCATAAAATGTGATGATGGTTTAGGACAAGGACATGTGGGTGAGGTGGCACTAGATAGTGGGGTGAATAAGAATTATTATTGAAATGTGCAGTCAGGAAGGAAAGGGGAGATGCTGGCACCAAGGCAAAGATAGTACTTGTAAGGACAAAAAGGAGTTAGAGGAAAAAGAGAAATTATGTGTTTGTAACTGTCATTCTTGTGCCTTGATATTCCATTGTTACTGTCAAATGTCTGAATCCTACTGGCCTCATGTGGGCTGCTCCTCCTCTAATTCAAATGTGAAGAGGCTATTTAAATGAGTTATTAATGTATTTGTTAAGGCAAATGACAGATATTAGTGTGGTTCTTACCCAGTTAATGAAAAACAGAGTGAAAAATAAAAGATGACAGAGAAAAAAAAAAAAAAAGCGTATCAACTTTGAAAGAAGGGACGGGTGAACCAGGAAATGTTTAAGGACATTGCAAGGTCTTGTAGAAAGAGAATTAGAGATGCAAAGGCTTGGTTGGAACTTAATCTGGACAATTCTGTCAGTGATAAGAAAGTGTTTTTATAAATTCTGAGCTCCCAAGTTGGTAGGTGGAGATGGGGAGCAAAATATCCCTCCTGAAATTCAGGAGGAAGTAGTTAGTGACCTGCTGTGCCACTTAGATCCTAACAAGTCTTTGGGTCCTGATGGGATTCATCCTAGGGTGCTTAGGGAACTGGGACAAGAGCTGGCTGGGCTGCTCTCCATCATTTATCACAGGTCCTGTCTAACGGGGGAGGTCCCTGATGACTGGAGGTTGGCCATTGTGATGCCCATCCACAAGAAGGGCTGGAAGGAGGATCCAGAAAACTATAGGACTGTCAGCCTGACCTCAGTGGCTGGCAAGGTTATGGAGGAGATCATACTGAGTGCCATCAATTGGCACGTAGAAGACAACCAGGGGCTCAGGCACAGCCAATACAGGTTTAGGAAAGGAAGGTCCTGCCTAACAAATTTGATTTCATTCTATGACTGGGTGACCTGTCTGGTACATGAGGGGAAGGCTGTTGATGTGGTCTACATCGACTTCAACAAAGCCTTTGACAAAGTCTCCCACAGCATCCTCCTGGGAAAGCTGGCAGCCCATGGTTTAGAGAGGTGCACCCTTTGCTGGGTTAAAAACTGTCTGGATGACCAGGCACAGAGTGGTTGTGAATGGTACCTCATCCAGGTGGTGTCCAGTGACCGGTGGTGTCCCCCAGGGATCAGTACTGGGCCCAGTTCTATTCAGCATCTTTATTGATGACCTGGATGAGGGGATCAAGTGTACCATTAGTAAATTTGAGGATGACACTAAGTTGGGGACAAGTGTTGATCTGCTGGAGGGTTGGGAGATTGCACAAGAGATGTTGCAGAGGAACATGGACAGGCTGAGTCAATGGGCTGAGGCCAGTAATATGAGATTCAACAAGGCCAAGTGCAGGGTCCTACACTTTGGCCACAACCCCATGCAGTGCTACATTGGGGACTGGGGGATGTGGCTGGAGAGCAGCCTGGCAGAGAGGGACCTGGGAGTACTGGTTGATTACCAGCTGAACATGAGTCAGCAATGTGCCCAGGTGGCACAGAAGGCCAATGGCATCTTGGCTTGTCTCAGGAATAGTGTGGCCAGCAGGTCAAGGGATGTAATTCTTCCCCTGTACTCGGCACGGGTGAGGCCTCACCTTGAGTACCGTGTGCAGTTCTGGGCCTCTCACTTCAAGGATATTGAGGTGCTGGAGCAGGTCCAGAGGAAAGCAACAAGGCTGATGAAGGGACTGGAGGGAAAGTCTTATGAGGAGAGTCTGAGGGAGCTGGGGTTGTTCAGCTTGGAGGAGACTCGGAAGGGATCTTATCACTCTCTCTACAGCTACCTGAAAGGAAGTTGTAGTGAGGTGGGGGTTGGGTTCTTATCCCAGGCAACTAGTGACAGGATGAGAGGGAATGGCCTGAAGCTGTGCCAGGGGAGGTTTAGGTTGGATCTGAGGAAGCGCTTCCTCACGGAAAGGGTGATTAGACACTGGAATGGACTGCCCAGGGAGGTGGTGGAGTCCCCATCTCTGGAGGTGTTTAAGGAAAGATTGGATGTGGCGCTTAGTGACATGGTCTAAAGAGACTTTATTGTGGCCTTTCAGTACTTAAAGGAGCCTGTCAGAAAGATGGGGACAGACTTTTTAGCAGGGCCTGTTGTGACAAGACAAGGGGTGATGCTTTCAAACAAAAAAAGGGAGATTTAGACTAGTGAGAAGGAAGACATTTTTTACACTGAGGGTTGTGAGACCCTGGCCCAGATTGCCCAGCAAGGTGGTAGATGTTCCATCCCTGGGACTATTCCAAGTGAGGTTAGTCAGGGCTCTGAGCAACCTGATCTAGTTACAGATGTCCCTGCTCCCTGCAGGGGGGTTGGACTAGATGACCTTTAAAGGTCCCTTCCAACCCAAACCATTCTGTGATTCTGTGAAGCTTCAGTCAAACTGTGCAGAACAGTGGTACAGCTAGAAGGGAGGATTTCATCCCTTGCAGTCTCCTGCGAAGAACATAGAAGCAATGTGTAACCTTAATATTTGAAATGCATTCCCCTTCTGTGTTTGAACGTTGTCCCATTGTTTGCTACGGCACTTGTTCAGGGCATTAATTCAACTAAATGGTAGTTGCCTGTATGCAACAAAGAGACAATTACTTCTGGTCTATATTTATAGGCCCACAGAGGTCTCATCACCTCTTGGAGTCTCAGCTCCATCAAGCTGAGGCAGCCATTGCCCTCATGCTGATACTGCCTTTTAGAAACACCCATTTGTGTAAGTGAACCCTTAGCCAAAGAAACTGAGGTTTCTGTGCCTGACAACTCTAGTCAGAGAGAGGTGGCATTTCCTACCTCATCAGGGAGGCCTGTGAAGTTTTGTTCTGCCACACACATTCTGGAAATGCATCTGGCACCTAGAGCCACCTTACCTGATCAGTGGTGATCCAGGTGGTATAAATATCTGAGTTGCCTGAGCTTTTAAACAGGTTGTGCTCCTAACAAAGGAAGAAAATAGTCTGTGTAGTCACCAGTGACCTCAGCTTCAAAAAAGAGCACCTGCAGGATGCTTAATGCAGCACAACCTAGGAGGCAATTACAGCTGTGGTTGCCCCAGGTGAGGTCTAAGAGTGGGAAAGCTGAAGGGACCCCCCCATCACAGAGGGAGGAAGGCAGGCAGTAGGCGCTGCTATGGAGGTCTGCATTGCTAGCACACAATGGAAGCATGGATGCTGCCAAACGGTCAGCGTTAAAAGAACTCTGGCATTGTCTGCCACTTTGAAAACTTGTTCTGATTTACACATAAAATCCATATAATTAATGTAAAGGCATTAATGACTAATTCACAGAACACCATTGTTTTTATTATAGCTTTTAAAACCCTTTACTAGACATGCTAAGTCATATAAAGTATGCATGCATCACATCAGCATCCCTAGGAGAACACATGTAGTAGTATAGTTAGATGTTCTTTGCTTTCTAGGATTTTTGTTTCTTTTCTTTTGTTTTCACAATTCCAGCAGTTTAAATGTTATTAATCTAGATTTGTTGAAAAGGTCTGTGAACGTTTCAAGGTCCCTGGTCTGAGTTTGGAGTTTGTAACAAAACCTGAAACCAGGCAAACTTCATGTGGTTTTGAATTTAATTTTGAACATTTCACCTAGATGTTGAAATAGTCTCCAAGTAACATTCCCAGTTTGAAAGTCTGAGAATTTCCCAATCAAAAGTATCATGACTGATTGGTGGCATTTTAAACAAAGAATTCATCCATGTACAGATGAGCTGAACAAGGCCTTCACATCAAGCTAATTCAGACCTCAAAATAAGAACTTAATGTGGTATGTAAGCTTTATGCTGACCTTCTGCAGAGACATAGATGTCAACCCGTACAAGCATGTACTGTATGGCTACTGTGTCAATTCAGGGTATTTTAGTGTGGCATGAGAATCCTGAATGGAAGAAAAATATAGGTATATAAAATGAAAATACTGAAGTTACTGCAATAGTAATATTGATAGATATATTCTTCCCTGGTCAGAAAATTTCAAAAGTGCTAGTGCTCATCTAATAATGCCTTATGATAGTTGCCATTGTTTTCCTACAGATACAAGTCATGGACCCCTGTAATTGAGCAAGAAACTCATCTTTCACTTGAGAGTAAAAGTGCATAATGCCATGGTTTTGGGGGAAAAAAAAAATGGGAAAAGGAATTCAGACATATAAAATAGCAAAGATGAAAAGAATCATTTTTATGTTTAACAATAAGATTTTTAGATGACCCTTATGACCTTGGAACCATGATTTCTTGTTTTCAGTGCTTGGTGCTGGCAACACTAGTAAAAGCAATTTGCTGTGTTGCAGATTTCATCATCAGAAACTACTACATGTAATATGTTTGGTAAAATTAGTGTATGTTAAAGGCTACTGACATGTTATCTGCATTTGGAACAGCTGTCTCCTTGTGTTAATGCCAAAGCTGCCATGTAAACCCACAAGTTCTTGTAGAAGGGACGATGGGTGGCTATCTGCACAGGTAATGGGCTGATCCAGGCTATGGACTGGCTGCTCATAGCCACCAGATGCTGAGGGCAGGGAAAAGGTGTCAGAAGTGCATGCTGCAGACTGGGACACAGCAGATGATGTGGTGGGGTTTCTTGTCTGCTGGCTGCTCTGGGCAGCTGTCTAGAAGCAATTGCTATAGATTTATGTTGCTATAGCTATTTTGTGAGTTCCAAATCTATATCACAACATTCATTTAAACCGTGTTTTCACATGTATGTTTTGTTTTAGGTGAGACACAATGGGAAGCAAAAGCAGTTTTGCTAGTATAAGCTGTATCTGCTCTAGAACCGCCTCTGCCTTGGGACACTTTTACACCACTAGCAGTGCTTTCCTCATGTAGCAGTGCGTTACCCCTATCTGTCCAAGTGCAATACGAACACCTTTCATATCCTTAATAAGTGGTAGTTAGTCTAGCTGTCCTGTCCCATCCCTTTATTTCCAAACTCTAGGCACAGCTTTGTCACTTGGGGGTTCAGGCCTCCCAAGAGAGTCTTCAACTGGTGAAAAAAAAAATTGTGTTGACTGAATCACTTCATAGACCACATCAATCAGGCCTTCTTTCCTCTCTTTTCATTTTCCATTACCTGGTAGGATAGGAACTGGCTGACAGTTTGTGGCAGCTTCTGCTGGCAACTAGTTTTGAGTTTTATTTAGGCCTACTATGTTACTGAAAACAGAGGAAACAAGCCCCTTTCCCACCCCTCCAAATGCTAATCCCTTGGGACTGGTCTCCTCTGCCTTCCCCAGAGCCCATACTCCCACTGAATCCTTTTTTTTTTTTTTTTTTACTGAAGAAAATTTAATCTGTCTCTCCCACATCCAGGATGGACAAACAACCCTCCCAAGCCATCCTTAGCTCCTCAGCAGGACCAGGAAGAGAGGAAGTGAAACTGCTCCAGGAGGACCCTAAACCAGAGCCCAGGAACAGCATCCGGACAGCGTAGCTTCTTCCCCGTTAGAAGAGAAGGTAAAAATGCTCCGGTAGTCCCATCAGGTGTGAAAACAGGAATGTAGATCTGTCTGTCTTGTGGGAAGCCTTCGCTCCCCTTTCCACAGCTGCGGGAGCAGGGAGGTGGGCGCGCTGACGTGCGAAGAGATGGTGTGGAGGGAGCTGGGTGTTCGTGAGCACCGGGCACGGCGGGTCGGCCACGCCAGAGAAAGACCCATTTGTGAGAGGCAGCATAACCGGTGTGTGAGAGGGAGGGCCCAATTTGTGCTGTGTGGCCACTTTACGTCTTCCTTGCCAGCATAAAGAGGCTGTAAAGCCCGTCTAACAGCCCCCCGGGGAATCCCTCTTATACAAGGGGAGTCCCCGGCAGCTGTGGGCCGGGGTATCTGGCTCCCTGCCATCCCCCGCCGAGCCGGGGCCGGAGAAGCGCGGGCAGAGGGAGGTGTGGCTGCTGGGGCCCCTCAGCCATTGCCGGCTACCGGGAATGCCTCGCCGCGGCTGCTAGCGGCCGGGCTCCTGCGGGCAGCTGCTGGGGCTCCCCGGGAGCGGCGCGGGGACGGGGCACGTCTGCGCGGCGCTGGCCGCCGCCCGGGCTGGGACGAGCCCGCTGACGCGCGGGGCACTTCCACCCCGGCCATTTTCCTCAGGCGGGAGGCGGTGGCGGCCAGTGAGCCCCGACACCGGCCGCCCAGGGACGCGGCGCAGAAGCCGGCCGGCGAGGGCAACCGCGCAGGCCGCCGCTGGCCGAGCCGGGACAGCCCACCACTCGGGCCCCAGGCGGGAAGCCGCGGCGGAGAGGGAGGCGGCCGCAGGAACCTCCGCCGCCGGCTCCCTGCCCGCTTGCCCCGCGGGCGCGGGCCGTCGCTAGGCCCCGGCCCTTCCCCTCCCGCCCGACACCGCGCCGCGGAGCGCTGCCGCGCCCGGGGGGGAGCCCCGCCGCCGCGGAGGGAGCCCGCTGTCCCCGTCCCGCCGCCCCGGTGAGCGGGACCGGGGCCGCGGAGCGGGCACCCCACCGCCCCCCGCGGGAAGCAGCGGCCCCGGCGCGCAGGGCCGCGGAGCGCCCCCGCCCCCCGCGCCGCTCCCCCTTTGAAAACTGATCTTTGGCTCTTCGCGTGAAAGTGATTTGAATTTGGCTCGGCGGCGCTCTGCGCAGGCGTCCAGCTGCTGGCATGCTGGCTCCTTGCAAAGCAGCTGTTTTGGGTTTGAAATTCCAACATGGCAGAGGCTGCAGTCAGTCTTCCCTTCAAAAACTTGGAATGATTTCAAATCATAGGCACCTTCACTTAACCCGAGTCCCCATTCATCAGCAAACACATCGGATCGATGCTACTGTAACCTATCGGGTTCTTGTACCAAATCTCCAGGTAAGAGGATCTTTTTTTTTCTTTTTTTTTTTTTTCCCCCCTTCCCCTAGTCTTCCTACCATCTTTTAAAATTTTATTTAATCTTAAAAAGCTTTCTGAGACAGCCGCGTATTATTATTTATTTTTTTAATCGCCTGCTCGTGCCCTAAATATTTTGCCTAATTTGTAGTCGTTTTCTGATACTAAACACTCCGATCTGCTTTCCTAATTGTAGTCTGGAAAGTACAGATATACAATCGCAGTGCATGTTTTTTCTTCCTTGATCATTGCCAACAATAGTAGGCAGATTAAGAGTTCGCGATTGCAAGCTCCCTCCCCACCTCCTCCTCTTCCTAATTGGATTTATTTTTAAGTTGCATTGAAAATAATAAACTGCAGGTAGCGCGGGGCTGGACTTTGAGGCAACTAACTTCTGAGCAAATAAGTGCAAATACAATCTCGCAAAACAAAAGTTAGGTTTAAATTACTGTGTCTTGGCGGGGGGGGGGGGCACGAATATGTCCGAGAAGCTGTTGCGGTAAGATGTAAGCACATCATCTTGGAGGGGGTACAGCGTGGTGGGCGTATTGTTGGCTCGGAAGGGAGAGAAAGATGTATAATTTAATGGTATATACAATCCACTGATCCTATTACTATCCTCCCTGGAGCTCTTGTTAGTTTCAATGGGAGTGAGTGAAATTGACATGGACTTGCATTCCTGGTCATGTGCTTTTTTTTTTCCCCTTTCTTTCTTCTCTTGTGATCTGAGATCCCCTTTTTGTTGATGTTGCTTTCCCACTTAATTATATGCATGTAGGTTAAATGAATACCTGACGAAAGGGCCCACGTTTCAAGGCAGTGACATTTGATAGCTGAGAGGAAAAGTGGCTTTAATGAAAAGCAACCTTTGGAATTCCTGCTTGTGAGAAATCCAATTCAGCTTTTTGTGCTGCCAGCAAGAAATGATCAGTAGCACCAGTGTTTATGGTATGTCCGTTTTGGGATCTACTTCCTTTGCATCTAAATAGCAAAGACAAATTTAAATAGCATGATAACGCACTGAGGACTCTGCATGCAAATATTTTGTAATAAATACCAAATGTTTAATAGTATATTTTCACTTTTGTATATATAAGCATTTTTTTTTCTCTTGCTATCATTTGTTTATAATTTCTGCCTGGATTATAGCATTAGTTTTGTCCATTGTATTGATCTCAGTTGTAAAACCTAAAGTTGCATGTTACTAGTAGTGCACTATATACACCACTGAACTCCAGTGGTATGTAAATTAGTAAAACTCGGTGACTGGAGAAGGGAAAAATGCATAGCAATGAAAATATACACCTATATGTCTACATATTCATACATATATGCCTAAAATGTATCTTTTCCCTTTGCAAACTAATTTTTTTGAGTATTTATTTGAGCTCCAGCTGCTTTTCCCTCTCTTACTTTTAGTGTAATCATCTGCTAGAGGTTTTAAGTGATGTGAGGTGGAGGAATGTTTTGCATGTAAACAAACAAAATTACTGTTGTGGCTGAATGTTTAGTACTGTTTAATAATGTATTTTATACTTGCTTTACAAGTGTCTGGTTCCCACTGCTCAGTTTTCCACGTATAATATAATGAAATAATCAGGTGCTGAAACTAGCTTCATTTTAACAGTCACTCTCCATCCCCCCAAACTGCCCCCTCCTCCAAAAAAGTCAGATAAAATGGAGCATGAGGAATTTCAGTAGATCTCCTTGTGGTGCTGTAGATGCACCTCTAGGTATGCAATTAAAGCTAAGGATCTAACAACAGAAGTGACTATTAGTCTGTTTTGTGCAACCAAAAAGGGGGTACGTTCACTTTTAATTGTGTGTGGTAGCAACAAATAAGGATGGAGAGTGTGTGCGTGCATTTGTGTGTGTGTGTTTGGGATAAGGGGGAGGTCTGGCATATGTGGCTGATGATCTCTCACAATAACATATCTGAATGTAAGAAAGAAATTGAGGAGAGAGCAGTTGCACAATGTACACTCCTATTTTGGTGCTGTAGGTGACTATATTGCTAAACATATCCTGGGTGCTATATGATAGGAACAATCTGATTGCATTTTGCATTTAGAACTTGTTGACTTTGAAACGATCAATAAAGCAACTGTTTATTTTAGATACATATAATTTGCCCTGAGAAATGTTTTAAGGAGGAGAGCTAGCAAGAGTGGAACATTTTTTTTTAATTTTTATTTTTTATTTATCCCCCCCCC